>JAGDQP010006705.1:0-70867 GCA_022664845.1 Lepisma saccharinum | reverse complement strand
CTAACTAACTAACTAACTCTATGGCTTATGGAACTCGCAAGTTCATCGCCGCAGTAACAAACGTTCGCCATTGGATTCTATCCTGGGCAGTATCAAGCCAGTTTTCATCACGAACACCTACTTCTCGAAGATCTCTTCTAATATTGTCCTCCCAACGACGTCTCGGTCTTCCCAATGGCCTCTTTCCATCGGGCCTTCCAACCAGGATAGAATATAATCTTCGTTTTTCCCCCATCCGAGCTACATGCCCTGCCCACCTTAGTCGTCTCGATTTCATTATTTTTACAACATCTGGTGAATCGTACAGTCCGTGGAGTTCTTCATTATGCAGTCTTCTGCACTCTCCAGTCATCTCGTCCCGTTTCGGTCCATATATCTTTCTCAAAACCTTATTTTCAAATACACGTAATTTATTTTCATCTGCTAGGGTCGTACTCCAACTTTCGCAACCGTAAAGTATTACCGGCAGAATAACCGTTCTGTATATTTTTAATTTCAATTTCCTTGATATTAATCGCGATGTTAGAAGTTTTTGGACTGAATAGAAACATGCGTTCCCCGATACTAAGCGACTTTTTTATTTCTTCCGTGACCTCATTTTTGCTTGTTACGTATGCTCCCAAGTATTTAAATTTGTTTACTTTCTCTATGACCTCATCCCTAATTCTTGTTTTTAATTCCTTCATTTCCTGTCCTTCGGCTTGTTATCATGTATTTTGTTTTATCTATGTTTACCTGTAGACCTATCTCATCGCACGCTTCTACTAAGACATCGGTGTTGCTTTGTAGTGCATCTATATCGTCCCCTATTAAATCTACATCATCCGCGTATACAAACAGTTGATTCAAACCATTCAATGATAGTCCCTTTTTGTCCCCTTTAATTTTTAAAATCGCATATTCTAACGCGAAGTTGAACAGTAGTGGTGACAAGGCATCGCCTTGTTTCAATCCGTTGCGAATCTTGAAACTATCTGATATATTATTATCTATCCGTACTCTGCTTATGGGGTCGCTGAGACACATCTTCACTAGTTGCACCAATTTTTTCGGAATACGCTAGAAAACTGAATAGTATTCAAAACTTCCAATTAGTCTTATACATACGTAAACAAAAACAATTAAACTGAAAACTAATTGACTTTTCAATACTCTACAAAAGTAAGGAATTTGGCGAAGCAATTGGTGATTTTCTACGATATTCTTTCTGACTTTTGTTTTTAACGTCAGAACAGGAAATACATTCATGTGCGCCAACTGTTTTTGCCTTTCTGAACTTTTACAGAAAAAGCTCACATATATTATGGCGCCCGAACAGGGACTGTGTGTTTTCATAAAGTTTCGTTGCTGCTTGGATGGCTTCACCAAATAAAATATACCAATACTGGAGTATGTTTCTAGCACTGCTTCGCTATCTACCTACTCTGTGGTAGTTCAGGTTCTTCAGTATATATGGCGTTGTAGTCGGTTTACAGCAGCACCGTTGGCTTCAAATTTCCAACTAAATCGTCACTTTCAGTCTGTTTATAGCTAAATTAACATGCTTACGCACAAAATTTAGCATAATTACACGTGTAATTTCCAGAAAAATTAAATCAGCAGCACAATCTTGCAAAATAAAAGTCCAACTAACACGCATTCACGTGAAGGATACGGTCACTTCTGGAAATAGTTTGACCTCGAGGAAAATGAAGTGACGGAGTAAGGGCGAGAAAACATTACTTGCATGCTTCTTGTTTTTTACATAAAGAGACCCTTCTACTTTCTAATATTTAACCTACAAACCACTCGCCTTTAAGGGAAGTAAATCCTGAATGACTTAATAGCTTCTCAATAAAAAGCGTCATATCAATGCACCACCTGCCTCTTATTATGTTACATTAAAATATCTCAGAAAAACTATTCTACTCAAAGATTGACTTACAACTGGTGAAAATATATATATCTTCGACATATTATAAAAACGTTTCTCCTATGTATTATTAAATGTAGAATGCAATAGACTCCAATTTTCTTGTCATCCGTGCTATGTGATACTTATGAATAACAGAATATTGTGCGCATGTCTTACAAACGTTACTTCATTCCTAGTTTGACTGGACTAACACCAGGTGGCATGGCAGGTAAGGAAAGAATGGAAATTCACTACATAATTATTTTATCTATGACTTGTAGATTTAATCGTGGATCAAGTTAACTCAGGATTAAAGTGATTTGTGCAACTGGGACTTCGTGTGTTCTTGGTAACTCAGTTGATAAAAGCAATATGCTATTATCCAGATTACCCTGGTTCAATCCCCACTTTTACAAACTTATTTCTTTTCTTTACTATAACAAAATTTATTATTACACTTTTACTTATAAAAACCTTGTTGAAAAATTTATAGCCAGTGATACAAAACAATTTAATCCCGATTTAATTTATTCTACAAGCCACAGAGAAAATAATTATAGATGGAGAAGCCGATTCTTACAATGTCTTTCATGCCATCTGGTGTCTGTTCAACCAAACTAAGAAAAAAATACTAGTATACAAATGATTGTTTCTGCATTTAATTTAAACTCTAAAAAGGCACGGAGTACGAGCTGATAATTTGATACTTGACCTTATTTGTCCGCAATATATTAAAAGAATAGATATTGCACATGACTTACTTGAAGTAGTTCGGTTGAATTGACACCAGGTGGCATGAGAGAAAAGTTAATAATAGGATTTTTTTATATATAATTATTCATCTCGACTAGTAGACTAAGGCTACCTTTTCATGTAAGCGTTACCTTCGCTTGGGATTTGCTGAGTAGACAATAGAAACACGTGTTTAAATATTTCTATTAGCTCGGAATTGCAGACAAAGCACGCGACTAGCTCGTAGATGAATAAGCGGCGTAACTTGTGGATTACATTTACTCATCCTTTGCGCATCACACTTGAGGTGTGTAAAGATGCACTTACAATATACAGGATGGATAAACAAATTATTATTCGAAATCCAGGTAATCCAAAGTTCACGAAATTTCATCCATAATAGCATCATTAATTTTTTCGCATTCATTTGGGAGCTAATTCGTGATAAATTATCACTCTTCTGAACCAATGATTCTAAAGTTATCACCTGAGTACTTCCGTTCATTCCGGACGCTGGCTCATTGGCACATTTGATCACTTGGATTTTTATTCGAATATCTGTTCGTTTTTATAATGTCTGTTTATTTAAAGGCTCGATGTCTGATTTTTCCGATTTGAAGATGGCATTTATCTCGCTAATTATTCGAAGAATATCTGGATGAATAATTATCAGAATTATGTTGACATTACTACTCCAACTCCCACAGAAACACAGCAAAAAGACAAAGTACTCAAATATTTTGCCTAATAAAATATTGCCGTGAAGAAAAGCACTTATTAAAGTGTCAATTTGATTTTCATGGGCAAAAATCTTTTTCTTATATCTTCTGTACAATTTACCCAGTTAACAAAGCTTAAAGGTTCCTCATCAGTACAATCACAAAGCCAATTAGAAAGAAGAAGAAGGGAAACAAGAAGACAGCTGAAAGACAAAGAAAAGGATCGAGGAATGGGAATGATAAAAAAAAGCAAGGAATGATTGAATAAAAAAAAAAAAGAAGCAACGGTATTTTATTAACAAAGTTTCAGATCTTGTTGAAAAAGTAATTAAAAAGTTTTTCAGACGCGTTATCCATTCAACAATAAAAAAAAGAAAAACGGATGCCTTTAAAATTGCAAAGCATATCCCTCCCTCACCCCCCTAATTTCGTTTCCCCTTGTCATTGATAACCCCTACTTTTCTTTTAATTTCATTCAACACTTTCCTTTTGTACAATGTACTTTTATTCTTCAAAAGAAAAGAAAGAAAGAAAAAATCCCTCAGCGAAAAGGGCTTAGGAATCAATAATCCGAATTTTCCCTCCTTTTTGAAAACATTAAAACAAAAGTATTTCTTTAACACAGAAGAAGAAAATGGCTAATAAAAATAAAAGGGAAATTTTTGAATGGTAAAACTTTAGCAAAGAGACGAATAACCAGATAGCTTTAAGGAAGAAAAACTAGAGAAGAGAATGAAGCATAAAACTAATTCTTGAGAAGAGGAAATGAACAATTTATGTGTGTAAAAAAAATATTGGATTGAAAGTAAACCAAGCAGCAACAAGGAAATAAATAAATAAATATATTTTCTAGTTTTCAAACCGTGTCTCCATTTTGTTACCTGAAGTTTCTTACGTCTTTTTCCTACCTCAAAAATACAAATGATACTAACAATTTGATAGAACTGAACTTTTGAAAAGGAAGGAACTTCATTGATATAAATTACATTACTGTTAATTAAGATTCTGGAAATAAAAACAGAGACAACGACTTTTTCTTTTCCAATTCGTTAGGCAGAGGAAAGGATTTAAATGGAAAATGGCGGGGATTTGTTAAACAAAGTCTAATTGGGGGAAATAGGTGTCGAAAACAAACTTTCAGATGCGTTTTTTTCTCTTTATGTACTTCTCCCACTCTGTTTTGTATTACGAGACCAATCGTTGTAAATGTCAAGGGTGATTCTTAACTTAAAAGGTAATTATGATCCTTAAATTGGTATCAGAATTTTTTTAATTGAAGAGAAGATATGAAACACGATTTTGTCGTAGGGCACCTGGACGTCACGACCGGAAAGGTGACACACAGATCTCTAGTAGGGAAGACTGAGGCTGGTTGACACACTTTTTTGTTTTTCTTTAATAACCTCAGAGATAAGTCTTCACGAGAATTCATTGTAGTTCTGAAAAATTCGTTGCACACTCCCCTGCTAATTAGAATGATCCGAGATGTTATCTGTATTATATTCGAGGAGCTGCAGGTATGGAAATGACGTCAGGTGAAATGTGTCAACTTTGCCCCTTGTAAGGGGTAGGTTGACACATTCAGATAATTAAATACAAATGTCAAGATGGTATCTACTAATTAGGCCCTGGCCGACTAGCTTCCAATATTCTCTCCCTCACCCCATTCCCTCTTGATCCTGAGATGCCTTAAAGCCGTAAATTAATGCAATTCAGTAATTAAATAATTGTACTACTCCTTCATCATATCCGATATTACAAGATCATGCATTATATTTTATAAGCGCAAAACTGGTGGGCCTAATATACCTTGAAAACGAGGTACAAGAAAACATACAAAAGATCTGTGCAAATATGGTGAAGTTGCTAAAGAAACAGCTACAATTTATTTTCGAAGAAATGACTCATGATTCATGATTCTTCTAGTTCTAAACACAACTAGTCATGCATTTTCATAAAGTCTTATCAGCAGTTTCAATATTCTTAAACTTTCAATATTCTTCATTACAAATTACTCAGGTAAATTGTCCATAGCCTCACAATATGACACAAGTACGTTTTACTTCGGTAATTACTACGTCACATGCCTCATGAAACCAATTCTTGCAACGCAAATATTGGATACACGGTTTCTTCGGTTTACTGTTGGAATAAAGGTCTCTACAGACTAAACATCTTCTTTATCTCCCCTTTGAAGTTCTTTTATAAGTTTTGTTTTCTCTGGACGTGAAAGTGTTTTTCGTTTTGTCACTTTCCTCCATTCCTTTCTCATTTTTTCCCAACTGTGTCTGTTAGTACTTTTCTCTCTACTTGTTTAGACGCGCCTTCATTGGCTCTGCTTTTGGGAATGACTTTCATCTTCCGAGGATTTAGTATGGTCAGAAACACTGAACCCCCCTAAACGATGTGTGTCAACCAGACCTAACATGCCATTTCAACTTATCTGCTTTACCAAACAAAGACTATGAGTCATAATGTTTCTACCCCAACACCTATGATAAAAGAGATAGTAGCGTATAAAATTCCGTACTCACTCTATTTTTTAACAATAATTTACTGAGCACAATGACCAAAAAAAAAACTAGCATTTTAAAAATTGACTTAAAGTGTAAGAAAAAAATTTTTTTCTTTCTCAGCTCTTCGAAAGTCTTACAACCTTCATTAAAGTATATCGTCAACTGGGTTCTGGATAGACGCTTCTATGACAACAAAATTATCATGGATACCAACCGTTGAATGTCAAATTTATTAGTATTGTGTCGACCTACCTCTCTATCAACCAGAATAGGGCGTCAGGTAGAACAGAAAGGCTACCTATTCGACTTCGGCAGAGCAAACAGTCCCTATATCACCATTTTGTGAAACTTTTCCCTTCTCTTGGTTGGTTAGTGAATATCAAAGACTTCTAAAACATAAAAGAAATTACAAGGCTAGGGGAAATGAGAGGGATAAATTGGATTTCAAGATCTAATCATTGTTAGAAAATCTCGTGTTAAAATAAAAGTACTAGGATGTTAAGAAAATAACACCTTCTAAACACACAAGAAGCAGAATTGTTTCTGTTACTTCCATATGGGTAAATATCACACCTTTTTGTCTGAAGAGAATAATATAATTTAAGTGACAAGCATTGAGTATTCTTTATTTGAAGTGAAAGTCAATTTGAAAAAAGAGATGTTATTTCATTTCACGATTGTTCTTATATTTTTCTTTCCTAATCTATACATTTAAAAAAATAGACGTCTATTTTTCACCTAGTGAAAGAGTGACGTTTCTTCTTCCTTTTGGCAGTAATAAATTTTCTCGTTCTTTACTTACAATTCTGGGATTCGTATGTTATCTATCAAACGAGAAACGAAAAGTTGGCAATAGGACAGGTCAGTTTTCCCTGAAGCGAGATTTTTTTCATCATTAATTTCCCGTTTGTCACTTTACGAACAGAGTGGAAGGGATAAAAAAAAATCCCCCAAAATGCTATAAAATAGAGGAAACAGGATAATTTACGGGCATAGATTGATAGAAGAATGAAATGAAATGAAAAAAAAAGGAAGGAAAGTGTTGTTATATATATCAATTTCTAGACTTCATTTCCAAATCAACAGCCCCGCATCATTTCTGTCAACAATGAAAAACTATTGCTTCTGTGTGATGCACAAATGATTCTAGACAACGAATCAGCTCTATTGAAGACTGTGTTTTTTTTCTTTCTATAATTTCTGTTGGTGAAATCGATTCCTTAAAAAAGAGTGTAGTTAATTCGGATTTCAACGAATATACTTCTCGGCAGATTTACGACTGGAATATGTTTGAAATTCTTTACAGCAATCAAGATACAAAAGTCAAAGTTGGAATTTTTCTGTTGTTATTTGTACATATATTCACTAAAACTAATAAAAGTTTAGAAAACAATATTAAAATTTTATAATCTTCAAGCGAAACAAAAATGTTTTCTGTAATTTTGTGAAGAAAAATCAGTAGAAATCTTAATTCTGATCTTACAAGGAAACCTTCCCGACTGACCCCTCTGGATCCTGAAATTGGTGATACCCATTGATAGACCTTAGGGTTAGAAGAACCTGGGCAGGTATCATTGACTCTCCATTTATACAGAGTGCTCAGAAATGTAGGTACATACATAAAGAAAGATGCTCCATAAGTGTAATAATAGCCATATAAAAGGAAAACAAATTAGAAAATAACAAGAGAAAGTGAAACTATTAGTGCATATCACAATCATGGCGGCCATCTTGAAAGTCGCCATATTGGATTTATTTTGATAATTTTAAATGGGAAAATGGTCATGTGACATATCGTTTTAGTTTGTTTTGATTCGGGAAAGTCAAATGTGGAGTAATTTTTAACCTATGATTATTTGTTTAGGAAATGGTCACCCTGATTTTTTAGATTTCGTATCCTACTGTATAATATCAATGTGGCAGCCATTGGCGACCCTTCTGGATCCGAGAATTGGTAATACCCATTGATACCCTTGAGGATCAGAAGAAATTGTGCAGGTGTTATTGGCTTCATAGTTATACAGGGTGCTCAGAAAGTGCACGTACATAAATCAAGAAATATCGTGACGCTCCATAAGTGTAGTATTAGCCGTATAAAACACAAACGAATGAGTAAATAATAAGAGGGGGGTAAACAATTAGTGCATATCACAATCATGGCGGCCATCTTGAAAACCGCCATTTTCGAGTTAGGTTGACAATTTTAATTAGGAACGGAGTCATGTGACATATTAAGCTGGTTGAGCATAAGGACAATTGTGTGGTTATTTTCAAGTTTGGTTTTATTATTTCATCTGATCAGTAGAAAAAATGAATTCCATGGTGTCCTTTTCTGTTCCAGCGTCATTTAAATAAGTAGATGGACGTTATAGTAAGTTTATATATTGTTACCATAGAATGGCAATATCTGTAGAAATGTGAAAAATGTGCGTCCATACTCCAAGAAAGATGCCTTCTCAAACATACACACCTAACCTCCATATCTGCCTCTTTCAACAATGTTGTATAGATGCTAAAGGGCGTATTACACATAGCAACTTGTTCATGAACTTCCTGATGTTAACTTCTTGATGAACAAGTTGAGAGAAAGTTGCACGTGTAATAGGGTTAATTTAACATCAACTGTTTGCTGTCAACTTCCAGCTGGATATAAAATCGGTTTGATATGTTATTTAAACTTGTTCGTGAGCAAGTTGACGCGTCTAATAGCATTAGCAACTTGTTTACGGCATTTTGTCCTACTGCGCGTGCGCAACTACACTGCTTTCTCCCTGAATCTATTATCTTCTGATTCTTATGATTGTGTGTCAGATTCCTTCAGACTGTCTTCATCCATAAGCCGGTAGTTACGATATTCATCTTCTTCTAACTCGGGCAGTATTGTCGTATGTGAGAGGCTATGGTGCTCTGAAACAAAAGGCCAATCATAAATGCTTCCTTTCCTTCCTTTTGCTGAGAAACCAAAGAAGTCAAGGAAGGGAACCGTCACAAGGACTACAGAGAAAGCATTTTGAACGCTGTACACTTTACGAATATAGCGACATCTTTGAAAAGCATGAGTAATTAAAACCGTTAACAACTGTGTAGCGGGACGTTGATCAGTGGGTATGGTTTTCATTAGAACTGTTAAGTAAATAATATAAACAAGATAATCCTGAATTCCCCAAATATCCTGTTTTACGTCGTAATGACGGAATGCAGCTGCAATTGACACTATTAATGTATATAAGATGGATAGTGCTCACCGTTTTCCCGTGACTAGAATCACGAAATTCTTTAAAACACGAAGTGGTTTCAGTTCAATTAGTAGAACGCAGGGATTCCGCCAGGACTTTTATTTTGTGGCGGGTGTAAAGTAAGGGAGGATGTAAGTGGAGTCATGCACGGTTTCTATCGATTTTTGACCGTATAGATTTTAGAGTTTAGGATATTCTTGAAATTTTAAGCGGTTACACCCCACAATGGAGGTTGGCAGAATCACTGGTAGAGCGTTGGATTCGCATTCTAGAGGTCCTAGGTTCGATACCAGCGACCGACCATCCTGACAAGTATGGTTGAGAGGAAAAGAGTAAGAAAGCGAATCCAATTAATTGATAGAAGTATTCTGACACAGAACGAAGGCGACAGTGGAATTGACCTGAGAGGAGTTAGTTCGTCTTCAAGGACCAGTCGCTTTCGGCTTGTCTTGAAAGTCTCTGATATCGGATCGGCAATGGGTAGGCAGGCGGGTTCAAACATCATGGACCGAGCAGCCGTAGCTCAGTGGTAGAAGGTTGGGTTAGCATTTGGGAAGTCGTGGGTTCAATCTCAGCGGCCTACCGTCCTGACTGAGGTTTTTCATTTTTTCCGCAGCTGCATCCGTCAGGATGGTCCCTCGTGAGGTTTGAACTTTAACTTTATATTTACGACTTTCAGGCATCAAAGGCTCAGGCCGGGTCAGAGGAGGGGAAAGGATGCGGGTATGTATCAGCCAGGGTCTAAGTTGAAGGTATCATCCCGACATTAACTTCGTGTGGTTTCCAGAGTTCCCCTCTTTACTAAGCGAATGGTGGAATGGTACTTAAGTAAGATTGACCTCTACCTTTCCCATTCTTTCCTTTACGACGTTTTACGGAGATTATTTATGTATATTCGAGAGACAAGTCTCTTATCGTTTATTTGAGTTGGTTGTATCCATTGGCTGTTAAGTTTTATCTTGTTATTTTCTGTTACTTCTTGAAGGACTATTTACAGCCCCAATTCTGTACTAAAGATATATTTAATTTTTATTAAATTTTTACTGGCCCTCTACACCAGTAAGATATGTTTCTGAAGGCCTTTTACACTTTAAGCTTTTATTTGATTTTATTGTTTTATTTTAACAGCTATGATTAATGTGACAATGATAAGATGCGTGACGAGCGTAAGCCATAGTGCTGTTACCGTCCATAAACTCATTTAATCTTATCTTATTCTTTACTTTACCATATCCTGGTCCGATTCAAAGATGCTTAAAGAAGCTATACTTAAATTCAATTCAACAAGAGACAAGTCAACGCGATCTATTTTTAAATCAGATCATTTATTGTAGTACTTTTCTATCTCTTGCACAAGAACAATACAGAATGGAGCACCACATACAGCGCTTACTAAGAATAGTGCATTAAACTAAAATGTATGTTTCCTTCCCCTGTGCAAATAACTGCATACCGCATGCCATGCATCTTATTGAACGAAATCTACCAAATACCACGAAAGAATAAACAAACAAAGGAACGACTATTGATACAATAGAATGAGCAACGAGAGACAAGAAGCTAATCGCGCGGGACTTTCCTTCCCAGTCCCCACACCACCGGTTTTCACGCAAGATCACTTCCTCATTTTTAGACGCGATTGCTTTTTTTCATCCGTCAATTCATAGGTGGCGCTAGTTTCCATATGAAATAATTGAACGTTACACAGATGAAGGCCGCAAAGGATGGACCCGATGTATCCTTCGCCAAAGGAGGCAAAAAGGGACACAAGGAAAGGAGACGACGTTATATGGACAATCCTTCCGGTAGGAAAGGAAATAGGATGCGAAGAGTAGAGTTAGGGTCCACGGAAAGCTTTTGATCCAAACAGCACGTTTTCTCTTTCTCTCATCCCTAATTTTATACACACTCTACAATGCTAACAGAACATCAATACCGTCCGCATCAATCGACACCTTGTCGAATACCACTACTAAATATCCATGTATCTCTGAAGAGCACATAACACACTGAGGAAGCAGTAACCACATACGAGCTAACATCAGGAAGTTCATGAACAAGTTGCTACATGTACCGTAATACCCCATTAACGTGATTGATTCACGCGAAACCAATCTTCGTCAAGATAATGGTTAACATAAAGCAACGATCTCCAACAAAAGATGGCAGCACTACCTCCGTATATGTCTAATGTATTTTTATCGTTGCACGAAATTTCAATGCTGCTCCTATAAATTCAAGCCTAGAGAGTTCAAACTTTCAGGGAAGAAAGTTCATAACCAATTCAAGAGTTCGATCAATGCCGATTTTTTATTTTCCTATTTGTTCATTGTTGAAAGGATTTCATTGTTATAGGTTTGATATTCGCAACAATCAAGCGATTTCAACAATGAAGAAAAACGAAAATTAAAAATCGTCATTAACAGAACTCTTGAATTGGTTATGAACTTTCTGCCCTGAAAGTTGGAACTCTCTAGGCTTGAATTTGTAGGAGCAGCATTGAATTTTCATACAACGATAAAAATACATAGACATACTGAGATAGTACTGCCATCTTTTGTTGGACATCGTTGCTTTACATTAACCTTAATGATTTGGGTTTAGGAACCTCAATTTCTACAGCTACGTTCAATCTAATATTATTATTATATGGTAAGTTTTGAGTTCTTCCTAGTGCCGTAACTATTAACGACCTTAACGCCATGTAGCGACAGAACGGAAGAACTAATATACGAAAATAATACTACACTTCTTTCTCGTCTGCACTCACACAAGTGATAAGAGCAAAAGAAATCGCCCAGGTTCCCTAGTAAAGACAAGTCCTTTTAATGTGTGTGTGTGTGAGAGAGTGTATGTGAGTTTGTACAGTGGTAGAATAGAGGACTTGAAAGTCTTGTATTTCAAATAGGAAGGAAAGGAAGGGGAAAATACACCGTTTCTTTTCTAGTGAAACCTTATACCTTACATGACTATAATTCATTAAGTTAAACCCAGAAGCAAATTGGGTCTCGTTAAGAATGCAAAATGTTACAGTGTTAATGAATAATAAAAAGGATATGGAAAGAAGGAAGAAGACGAAAAGTGGAGACAGACAGAGAGAGACATGATCAGTATAAGTGGTTCGTTTAAAAACTAAACAAAAGGAAAAAAAAACGAAGGGAAGTGACACAGAAGCGTAGTGAGAGGATAATGGGAGTGGATTAGAAGAAAAAAACGAATACAGGAGAGGACAAGGTTACAAGAAGATATAGAAACAAAAAATGGTGGAAGTAGAATGGGATCGAGATTTAGATTTTTTTTTTTTTAATCGTTGAAAAGTTAGAAGTGCGATCAAAGTTGGCATCGAGTTGCCAACAGTATAGGAAGATTGTCGGTGTCGGAGATATTAAATATCCAGCAGGACATGAAAAATCCATTACTAAGAGGGTACAGCTGAGAGTGAAGCTGTGAACACGATGAGCTTTAGACAGCTGTCGGCTTGAGTTTTAAGAGAACGGAGAAAAAACTTTCGAAACGTACAACTGACAAGAAAAATATTACTATGGTATGTTTCTTTGCTCATATATTATTACAGGATTTAAATATGTAAAACGTATTGCATGTATACACGCTACAACATTTGTGTTTTCTAATAATATGTCATGTCTGTACTTCTTAATCTTTTTACATACAAAGATTTTTCCCTTCTTCAACAACATATATTTCTAACAATAAACGATATTTGTAACATAAATCGCTTAACGATGCACACTAAAATATGTTGGTAGGCATCGACATTTGTCGGAGAAGGGTTGACATTTGACAAATAACTTCTCAACACCAGTTTAAAAGTGTTGCCATCTATGCATCAATTTACAATTCTTTCAAAATACTTGACAAAATTTTGTTGCATATAAAAGTAATTTTGAAAATGTAAGTTATTTAGTGTTTTACAGCCTCTGTGGCAAATGTGATGGATCTAAGATTGTTGAACTTAACTCTGTGACAGATATGAGAGTGTGAAGAACTTCGAAGTTTCGTGTGAGAAGACTATGGCAACACTGAAACAGTACAGACTATCAAAAACCTATCATTACAATGTGAGGATTCATGCAGTATTTCCAACCTAAACTAACATTAATTTTAAGTAATCAGTTTCCAAGTATATCTCGCATAACTTGCGTCACTGGTTGACTTAAGGAACAGAATATGTTTGACTGTTAACGTTCGTTCCATAATAGTCCACTAAAAATAGCAAACTGCAATAGAATTTCTGACAGCGGTTTCATGATGGAAAAATGAGTACTGAATCGATGGAACAAAGTCTACCACTGTAACGCTATTCATAACTCCAATATGGCGGAAATTAACAAAATGGCGGATTTTCACAGGATATCTATGTATGTCTGTAAGTTTGTTACCTCGTAGAATCTAAAATACTTGAGCGATTTTAACAAATGAGGTGTCTATTCGATTCATCTTGATCCAGACTATGTCCTAGGTTATATGAAGTCAATGAAATAATAAAATCCAACATGTTGGATTTTAATTTCAGAATAATTTGTGATAGTGGTTTCTAAATGAAAAATATGTGCTGAAAACGATGGGACAATGTCTACCACTGTAACTCTTTTCGTAATATCACAAAATTACAGGTTTTGAAGAAAGTTCTAAAAGGTCAAACTGTTTTACTTAATTGCTTTTTTTAATTCACTTTCGTAAATTTGAAGTATATATTTTATTTGTTCATTTTAAAGAGACAAAAAATAAAAAAAAGAACTAAAAAGTACGTAAGGTTTGTTTTCTTATTTGCTTTTCAAATGGCAGGCTATGTTTTTGTTGACAATTATCACACAAATTTCTTCACAGCATTACATGTGTTATGGAAGAAAGGTCTATATTGGAAGAGTGGAGGCGTCGTCACCATCATCATCTATATTTGGGGAAACGGAGTTGAAGCATAATGACTCCCTGCAGTTTATACAAGCTGAGGTGCAAAACATGCCTTTTTTTTTACAACTGCATTGCATAGTGACACATTGACTTGTTGAACAGTCACACTTGATGAATTGTAGAAGGTCGACTAGTTCCGGTGTTTGTGATGACTTTTCGGGGAACAGCATCTGTCCTTGAACTTCCCATCCCCAGAGGAGTGGTTCCATATTAATCCCTATCCATAGCAGGATCTGGTGATACACTCGTAAACTATGAAATGTACAGGCATCAGATGGTGGAGGCAGTGTTTCTGGTTTCACATGCGCATGACTTTGCAACCTTCTTGGTAGAAAGACGAGCACGTAATTGATTTATGACTTCTCCGGGCAATTTACACATTGCTTTTTTCACCGGCAAGGATAATGGAATCTTTCGCGCTGTTTGGCATCATAAAAACTGAAGCTTGGTGACAGAATTCATCATCGAGAAGTATTTTGAGAGCTTCAGTTTTTCCAACTGAAAAAGGTTTGAATGTCGTATTGCACCCAAGAAGTGCTTGAGCAAACAGAATGTTTGAGGTGACATATTCACCAAGTTCTTTTTGAATGGCCGTAATGTCATACACAACAATCTCCTTGGAATTGCTTTTTGGCTCTGGACAAAGATAAACGTCAAATCTGGCATTGTGAGTTGAATGCAAGAGAAGAATTAGCAAGTCAGTATCGTCTCCAACGACAACAGTTGTTGCACTGTTTGCTGACTGAATAGCTTCGTGGACAATTTGCTGTTACCGCGCATACAATTCATTTTATCTTATCTTATTGTGGACAATTAGCACAACCGCATCGTCACTGGATTGGAGAATTTTACAACCTGACGCTTTCAGATTTTCAGACAAAAAAAAAAAATAAAAAAATGATGAACAGTTGTTTGTTTGAAGAGTGCTAAAAAGTCTTCCTTCTTCAATACGATTGGAGTAGACAGCTGAAATTTGACATCGGTGCTTCCTCTACCCCTTTGCCAACGAAGATGGACATGAACTTTTGTTGAACGTTCCTGTTCATAACCGTCAAATACAATGGTTGGTTTTCCATATTTCTTGTTAACGTAACTGATATATGCTTGAAAATTGGCTTGGAATGTGACATTTTTCTCCCAGAGTATTAAACCAAAATATAGTAAAATAACAAATTACTTCTAATGAAAAAGTTAGTTAAATTATCATAACATGGCCATGTCTTTTTTGATTTAAATGAATTTTATTTAGAATATAAAATCCTTAGAGATGCAAAAGAGACCCACCATCAAGAACGTAATGGACCCGTAGGAAGCAATCCAGCGCTAGATAACTTCCGTATTTGCTGAGATAGCTAATACTTCATTCTCATCACTTCCTTTGAGTCAAAAAGTGATGCAAGAAAAGTGGAAAGTTCGTTTGATAAAAGTTCATCAATACTTCGATTATTGGACTGTCTCCATGACAACTACTTCGTGCGGAAAACAGTGCATCTGTCGGAGCTAATTTTTACTTCTCTTTATTCCCATGCGTTCCTCTACACAGTTGCCAGATCATGTATCAGGTTAAGTCACTTTGAATCTCTGTATTATGTTACAAACGATTTTATGAGCCCGGGCTAATTTTGCTCCCGAATAACAAACATATTTCAGTATACAATTTCTTGAACGCTATGCACTAATGGGTTAATCTATCTGCTTTTTTACAGATTTAACTCAAGATTTAAGCATGTTTCATCGCATTTAGTATTTCATTGATTAATTATTTCATCACTTCATATAGCCTAGGATACAGTATGGATCAAGACGAATCCAACGACATCTCATTTGTTAAAATCAGTAAAGTAGTTTAGGCTCTACGAGGTAAGAAACTTATATACATACATATATAGCCTGTGAAAATCCGCCATATTGGATTTATGAATAAAGTTACAGTGGTAGACCTTGTTTCATCGTTTTCAGCACATATGATATTTTTCATCCAAAAACCTTTGCCAGAAATTCTATTGCAGTTTATTCTAGGTTCACCAAAAAATTGAGCTAAATTGACTGGACTATAAATGCGTAAGAACCTGACGACGGGCGCTTAAAATATCTGTCCTTTTTGCACTCGGTAACTAAAAATATTTGCATATAAACATTAAAAGCTCAATGAGATGATATGGGTGCTCTCGGGTACTTTCCTTGTAAGAGTCTGTTAATGAAATGAATGGATAACAACTATAATGGGATCAAAGACATAGGTTTTTATATGGAAGCATCAATATAACAATGTTTTGACAAACATGTAATTTGCATAAAAAAAAATGCACTAAAAGATAAAGAAATAAGGCAAATACTAGTTACGATACATTCTTGAATTTTATGCTACGATAAGATCACCTATGTGTAAGTTGTTTCAATCTTGTACTGGCTTCAACAAAGTTGTAAAATATTTAGGAAATGCGTTCTCTGTACTACATTATTCATTATTTTTATACCTTTTAGCTTATTTATTTTAAGGCTGCTTGATTTTCTTTTTGAAAAGTTATTTCTATTTTAAATTTTAGTGCATTTTTTTCAAAGTCTCCTAACAAATCAACTAGCAAAAATAATTATTTTCTGAAACCATTGTTGAACGTGAGCGCTGCTATATTTTCTTTCCTCTCAGCAAGTTTAATCAACAGTTCATACAGATCATTAGTATTCGGACCAAAGCGGTAGGTCCTCCTTAACACGCTAAGCTCTCTCAATCCATTCCGTTCTTCCCATTTCGTTTTCTACTTCAGCATACAATTTATTTTCCTTCATGCTGTCATTAAGTTCTTCCTCGTCCTCTTTTTCCGATCTACTATAGCTTCCATTGCACCTTTTAGTATGTAACCAATGTGCAGTTAATGTCTTAACCAATTTCTTTCTATCTCCTTCATTATCTGCAATATTACTTTCTTGAATGCTTCTTTACGCATCTACTGTGTCCAGCTGATTTTTTCCATTCCTCTTCATGTCTACATTTCAAAGACTGACAACGTACTGAAGAGCTAATAATAAAACTGCCATGCAATGTTAAAATGGAGACAGCTAAGCAAATGAAAAGGACATGTCAGTCTCTTTCCAATCAAGATCAAGGCACTTGGATCAGCACTGGGAAGGTACACAGTTTTGCGCATGCGTAGAGTTCGTATTTATAGCACCGTTAAATGTCCGCCTCTTCAGCATTGAATTCAAAGTTGTACAAAAAATTAAACGTTTAGATAATGCGTCAGCATTTAAAATAAGTCGAAGAGGTAGCGTTCTTTCAACGGTTGACCATTAGAAAACGTGTAAATCGTTGAATAAACCGTTGAGGAGGCGTGCATTCAACGTTGAATTCAAACTTGTTTCAACGACTAAATGTTTAAATAACTTGTTACCGTTGAAAACCCCGTTGAAGAAGTAGATATCAACTTTTAATTCTCATGTGTCACTGGAGTTGTTATCAGTTAGTCAGACTGAGGCTTCGCAAGTTTTCCACAGTTCCACCAAGCGAATTCCAGGATTGTACATACACTAATATCTGATTGCTGTCTTTGTTATAACCGCTTTATAATAATGCTGTCATTCCTCAGAATTAAGGCCTTTTTCTTTCACAGCGCTCGCTCGCATAAGAAAGGCAGCGTGTTCCCTTTCAGACCGTTTTTATGCACGTACCGCATATCGCTTGTGTAGGTTGATAAAACGAAGTAACAAAAAAAGAGGTGGGTAATGTTGCCAGGGCGGTTTTTTGCATGCGATAGGGAAAGCTCTAAGCAACTGAACTGTGAAACAGCTGGCAACACTTCGACTCCTTCGGCTGAAAAATACAAGCTCAGTATTTTATTAGTGTTTATATGAACCAACCACTCACGTTCTCTAGAACACAAACGCATGTCTTTCAGGACGCGACAACAGAAAAAGAGGCCACAGTTGCATTAAAGCACCATTTGCTTCCATTGTTTTTCAGAGTGTGTTTTTTCTGCTGCCTTGTTGCGCGACAGCAACACTGAAAAGTGGTCTAAAAGCTGGTGTATAAAACAAATCAACAACACGTAACTGAAGTACATGCTTCAGGCTATTGGTTTAAAATGGAATATGTGAACTGATATGTTCTAATACGTTGTTTCTACTGTTTAGTTCGGAAAAGGTATTGGAATCTCTAGTTGAGAGCAATGAGTTTCAGTTGTTTCCGCTGCCTTCGCTGATTGGAATTTCTTCTTCAGTCAGGGTTTCTAAGACTTGGTGGTATATGATTTCGTCCTGGTTTTGGTCGACATCCCTTGGAGTGTACAGTCTTTTGTTTGTTGTTTGCCCGATGGCTTGCAGTTTCATCTTATTCTCTTCATTTAAAGGAATCTGCCTGGGTCAGGAAGTCGTGGACCTGCTTCTTCTGGACGATCTCACTTCTCTTGGTGATATGCTTGTTTCTTTTCTTTATCGTCTGCTTTTTCCCACGTTTCAGGTAGGAGGAAGATTGTTAGGAACGGTAGGATATGTTTAATTTACTTTGAACCTAAATTAATATGTCTGTCAATCAGTAGTCTCTGGTCAGGGGATAGCATCCTGCTTTTCCCCCGCCAGAAAAGAGGTGCCATCGCCGATCGTCGGTCTCCCAAGGATGTTTGTCGTCTACCCCAAAACTTTACCGTGGTAGAATCTTGTAGTTTTCTCTATTCCTATGTTCTATCTTTCTTTCACATTTTCTTTTCTACGTAATTCAACTTCTTTTGTGCTTCTATACGGCTTATTTATGTGCATATTTTGCCTCCATCAGTCCATACTTTTCTGCTTTACATGTACGTGTGTGCACTTTTTGGGTTGTGGGATTGACAGGCTTATGGAGAAGTCAACCACTGGTTGAATTCTCATCCATGTAATAAAAGGTCTTCAATTAAATTCGATTCAATAACCTTTTATAATCTGAAAGTCCATTTTACTCTTGTTAAGTTGACCTTTCATGAGTTACTACGTAGTTTGAAGGAAAGAAGACATACTTTCAGCTTTAGAATTTGAGACGAGGGAAGAAATAAAGAAGTCTTCATTCTTATGTCTTTCTTCTTCTGTTTTCTCTTGTTTCCGTCTCAGTGAGAAAGAAAGAGAAAGAGAGAAATATTGACTATTGATTCCCTGGGCACGTACTGAAATCCGTCTCCTGTTAAAAACAACCTCCTGAAGTCCCCTTCGATTTCCCTCCTTGAGTGTCCCTAATAGTAAAGAAACAAAAGAGATCGATTCTTGACAGCTTACAAAACGATCCTTTCAGAGAGAGAGAGAGAGAGAGAGAGAGAGAGAGAGAGAAAAGCAGAGAAAGAAAGTGATATGGAGCCAGTGGGCGGACGTTCTGTTTCCGATAATGTTGACAGTCTGTTCGGGTGATTTTCTGGGATAAAATGAGTGCTATTCTCTCTTGTATATAGCTCTCCTTCCCTACGTGGGGTCCTGCGTCTCTCTCTCTCTCTCTCTCTCTCTTTCTGTGCTAGGAGGTATTTTTATGGATGTACAAGAAAGAGAAAGAAGACATTCAAACCGACACAAATAATGTTGCATGTCGTCATTTAAAAAAAAAAAACATTTGTAATGAATAGTTAACATTCCCAATTAACAACTATAGTTAATATTAATTAACACCATAGATGCCTTATAAGCAGGGGCATCACTACAATATCACGAGACCCCACTTTTCGGGGGTCTAGGTGTCCAGGGAACATAGAAATATCCAAAGACATATTAAAATGGTTCAAAGACAAACCCAACAAACATCACAGAGACGTCGCCTCAAAGTTCGCTTTTAAAACTTTCTCAGAGTTGGTAAAGGGGAAAACATTTTTATATCTGGACGAAACTTTTCACGTCGTCTGGAGAGAATATCCATTTTAAAAATCTGGCAACACTATTTTGGCACAGTTGATGTATGGTTTTTACAAGTGGCAAGAATTTGCTGAAATTGGATATGGGAAATTCTACTAACATGGCCCTAGGACAAGGGCCTTAAAATGTTCCTTACAGAAAAGGGGGAAGCAAAATTGTAAGTACGGTACTGCCATGAGCACACGAATCAAAATTGGTTGCTAAGATTCTGATGAAATTTAAAATGAAGGTCAATCACTTTCTTCACAGAATCCCTCATCACATGTGTTTTAAATTTTTCAACTTGCTTCAGAGTGAATATAACGAAATAATGGCAAATTATTCAGCACCATTTTTTTCTCACTCCTATGTGGGCCGCGGTGGCTCAGTTGGTAGAGCGCTCACCCTTGGTGCTTGCGGTCGTCGGCTCGATCCCTGCTCATGTCGTGTAGGCTTTGTGGTGGACAAACACCCCGTTTCTTCCCACTATCTTCATTACGCCATCATGCATTCGACCTGAGCCACAGTTGCCTAAAGACCTTAAAATAAATTCATAATTCATTTCTGTGAACAGTTGAACTTAAAGTGGAATCAGGCTTATCGAAAATATGGAACACTTCTGAGCTGTGGAATGATTATTTCTATCCCAATATAAATGAGACTCTAAGTCCGATTACCAAGACTTTCTATGCGCATGTTCACGGGTTCGAATCCCGCTGTGTTCTATTGAACGGAGTGGTTCGGAATCAATTTTAACAAAAACTGTAGATTCTGTCCTTAGAAGTTCAGCAGCTTGTTTAGGACGTTAATAACAATTAACTCCGATTACCAATTGATACCTCTATTTTTACAGAAGAAATGTATGGTATTTACTTGTCATTAAAACATGCTTTATTATTCCCAAAACTAAAAGAAATGTTTATAATTATTACTGATTCTCAAATCTGTAATTCAGGGACTGAATACGGCACTCAAAAAACCTATCCACATATCGTTAATACTTTATACGCAGCACATATTCTAAAAAATCAAAAAGGAAATGTTTACATTGGCTGAGACAGGGGGAGTAGGAACTTTTTCTTTAATTATAATCTTGTTCTGAATTTCAAAGTCCGAAAAGCAAGGTTTCTCAATAATATCACGAAAATAACCTCACCGTATATAAATTTACTTTCCATTAGAATCTGAAAGAAAATCGCGGGGTGAATCAACAAAATGAAATTCAGAACCTAAATAATACAGATAGATCATTTATTAACATAAAATCATCAAGAATCCAGTACAAAAATCTTAAATTGAAGAGCGAACTGTCAGGAGCAAGTCACATCCCACTTCAAACTCACAGTTATCTGTTTAAGAGTAACATGAAGGTACTAAATATTCTATATGTGAAACGTTATATGCAATAGGTGATGTTAATAACTTGTTCTTTGGGTGTCCAGAATATGTTCCGCAAAAATAATTTTTATGGAAAAAAAAAAAACTTGACAAAAAACAGGATTCGAATCTCCAGCTTCCGTTAATTCTTTACTAAACAGTCTCAAGACCCAAATGGGTTATATCCTACTAAGTTTTCTAAAATTAATAAATCAAACTGTATAAATCTGTAAAAGAAAACCTAAGATGGTCTCTTCGGTAAATAATCTCCTATTCATTGCCTAGAAATATACAGTATGTATCTTATTAGTAGGGACAGTAGAATTTCGGGACTCGCAAAATACGAAAATTTCAAATATTCAAGAAATCACATCGAGCAAATATTTGTGTGTTAACATTTTGTTAAAATGTGCTTTTTAACTCACGAAATACTCGTTAATTTTTAGGTCTTTAGTTTTTTAGGTCAAAAATAGATAGAAGATTACACCCTTCCAATTTTGACTTTACACCCGCCCACCCCAAACTGAAAATCCTGACAGAATCCCTAGTTTAGAGAATCCATTTTGATTATTTTAGGTAGATTCTTCATCTCTTCGAAACCTTTTGGTATCTAGTTATGTGAGAGTTTCCATATCCGCAGAAATTAACAATTACAATACTGAATTTGATTTCAGTAATAATAAAAATTGAACCAGAGCAAATATGGGGAAAATAAAAATACAAGGTTTCTGTCCATAGATAGGAGATACAAAAGTTTCGTTTATAAATGAGATGACGCGATCAACTATTGTATCTTTGTTGGCAGATTTGACTTGGAATATCTCCAAAATATTCGTCACAGCATCGAGCTCATTCAGAAATCTTAAATGTTTAAAAACAAAATATCAATCATAATTTAAACCAAAAATTTCACTTACATGCATTTAAACATTTCTCTAATAATGTTTGATTGAATAAAATTGTTATAATTTAAAATTAGTTCGGAACATTTAAATATTTGGACGTCGAACAATTGTTTTCAGAAGCAGGCAATTAAATTGTTTTATCCACATTTCAAGGTGCTAATAGTCAGAATTCAATTTCGTTTCACAAACTTGGGCCATTCCCATGTCTCCTCCCCCACAATAGGGCGTGGCTCCCCGTTTGTGAAACATTGTTGTAGACTAGGCAATACACAATAGCTGGAAAGTTGCCTCGTGAGTCTTATGTTGTCTCTTCAAACATCTTTTGCTGTTTACATTAAATCAAATCTAAACACCAGAATTTTCACATGCTCTTAGCTATGGGCGGATTTATGGGGAGGCAATAACCCCCACGTCATTTCAGAATGACTTTAAATGTTTCACTAAACGATAGCTTTTAAAGTAATTGGACCCATCTACCCATGCCCTTTACTACGAACCATACAACTGACATAAGTATAACGGTGTTGATGTCGCTACCTGGCATGTATATATATTTCCTGTATATATCTATATTATAACAAAATATTGAAAAGTTCAAACGCTTTAAAACACTCCCTGACTGTTACGGAACCCACCTTACAATTTGTCGTGTGTGTTGCATATCATACTAGGGGCAGTCTTCTGTAACCGACACCATAAAATTGGGATCGTACATTAGGTTAAAATTGCCTTTTCAGTTCATAAATTGATTTTTAATTTCAATTTAATTTTTAAGGCCTTTAGGCAACATGGACTTGACTTAGGCCGCATGGATAATGATGGGCAAATTAGTGGAATTAAGAAAGTGGGAGGAAACGGTAGAACCCCGAGAAAACCCACGCGCACGATGTTTGTCCACCAGAAAGCCCATATGGTAGGAACCAGGATCGAATGGTTACTCCGCGAACCAAGCGGTGAACGCTCTACCACTGAGCCACTGTGCCCCCTCCCCCGTAAATTTACATCTAAATTATATTCTATCCTATGAAAAAAGATAATACATAAAACTTTTTTCCATGAGTATATTGAAGGTATTAAGTTTAAAATTCGTACAAAATGATTAATGAGGATTGGATGACTTTCAGGTATCTTAGACTGAGGCAGTGGTATGGTAGAGCCTAGCACCTGGATTCAAGGTATCATTCTGACGTTAGTCTTGGGACTGGGGAAAAACCATGAGTCAGGATGCTCCGTTGCTGGATTCGAAGCCGGTACGCTGTACGAACTAAGCCACTGGCGCTTGCTACATCTAACGTCATACATATATTTCAAACATATGCGCGAACAAACGTCTATGTTACATTTTGCCTGTATTGAGAAAAACGGCAGAGAAGTTGAAGCTTGACCGCAGCGCGGTGTGGCGCTGAATGACGTCACATAGAATTTTGTTCCATCAGTCCAACACACTGTTTGTTTAGTGATGGGCAAACGGCTACTTTGTCGTAGCAGTGATAGCAGTAACTTCTATTTTAAAATATCTGAGAAAAATCGCAGTTTAGGAAAAAAACTATCTAAATAAGAATTATTTGTTCCCAGCTTAAAAAACGGTCTAGAAGCACCATTTTAGACTTACTTAATTTTTTGTAGCTTGTTATCTGAATCGTAGAGTGATAAACTGCCGTTAGTATTCGTTTTCGTATTTTGTGGTCTAGCGCGGAAATGGCTAATTATGCCCATCCATTGCGCGTTCGTTTTAATAATTGCTATTTTATTATAATATTTATAATATTGTTTTATAGTCTAACAGTCTTAATAATTGATGTTTTAAGGTCACTTATTTATTGGTTGCTATAGTCTCTGTCCGCCATAGCTGTCAGTCACTCTTAACTCTCTTGTCACTGTCGCATTTGATGTTGTTATCACAGTTGATTTTGAATTTTCGTGATGTAAAACTATTATATAAAACACTGCAACATTACTGAGTAAATTTTCTTGAAGGAAAGGCCGAAAAGACTTTGGAATGTTGTAAAAAAATACACAAGATATTTCAGCAGCTTTCTTCTAGTAAGCCGCCATCTTGCCAACCTCGACTGCCGTTAGTACTTGGTACCGTAGTACATATTATAACCAGGGCTAGGATTTTTAGATGAGCGCCTTTTTCTTGTATGTCAAATTAGAGGTCTCTGAAAGATACCAGTCTGTGAAATGTTGCCTCCAGTTGAAAGTGGAGTCAATATTCTAGCACCTTTATTTTTTTCCTTTTTTTGAGACCTTTATCCCTTTTTAGCTCCACTCTGGTCACAATTCCCTTTCCTCCCCCTTTACTGCTACATTTTAATATTTTAAACAGCATATTTTAACATTTAATTTACTTTTTAAATCCATTTGGATTATAATTTGTATTACATATCATGATGGTGTTAGTGAACACGATATTGAAGACAAATCGCAAATCACACTTGTAATAATGTATAAATCTACTCGCTGACACTTTTTAAAAGTAAGTTGGGTCTACTTAATCCATAAATTCAAAAAGTTTACTAAAAAGGCTTTGTCCAGTCCGTCCGGCCGTTCTACTGCACCGATTGTGATCATTCTTTTTTTTTTTAAATATCTATCTTGACACGTAGATGAACCATCAAGAAATCGAATTTCTCTCCGTCAAGTCTGAACTGAAGGAGAAGTGTTTGAGCGTTCCCCCCTACACATAGGAGAGTCTGGTTACAACACAGGAGGCGCAGCTCCCCCCCCCCACAAAGTTACCAAGTTAAGGGCGCAGCCCGCCACGTGGAAGCGAGTATTGTTGAATGGCCCAATGACTGTTGCCAACATATTATATTCACCCCGCACCAACGGGCGGGTACTTTCCCTCGTATATTTGTAAAACAATTGGTTGTAACGAATTTAACGTCAACCGTGAGCCGAGTGCATAGATTGGGGAGTCTACAGTGTATGTTCATTCCATTCTCTTTATTCGAAAGCAATTTCACTGCAATCAGTTGTCTCCTGTTAGTGAATGTAAATTTCTTGCTTAAGAAGTTTAGTGCAAGATTTCGTCATGCCAAACGTGTGTCCAAATCCCGATTTTTCGTCCTGACTCAGGAATTGACAGTATTTCATCGAAACTGATGGAACTGTTTGTTATACGATGCACTGTTTGCGATTCAAGGAATCACGTTAAATAAAGAACACCAGCCAGACCGCATACAACAACACCAGCTTGAAGGATCAAAAGAACAAGATTCTTCAAGCAATACCGACAGCTTCTATTACGAAATACCTTTGAACAGTGTTCTTCGAAGATGCAAAATTCAAAGGAATTTATTTAACTTCGATTGGCGCAGCTTTTACAAAGCGGGAATTCCTATCTATAAGGTGGGTTAGCAATCTGAAGATCCTGGGAACAATCCGAGCCATCGCGCACTCTGAGATTTTTTAAACATCAATAAATTCAACGTCTTATTTCCAGATAGAAAGGAACTTACTTTTAAAAACTTAGAGATGTTTAATATTGTGACGGACTATAACTTATTTTTTCCCCCTTGCTGTCGCGAATGATACTGGTATGGACCCTTCTGAATACAATTATTTCTGTATATAATTTATACTAATAATGTATTCTGTAATTTTTAAATAAATATACCAGAACTGTTTGCCCCTTTTTGTCCCCTGTTTTGGTATCATTTTAACAACTTTTCCCTAAGAAAATTGCCCTTAAAATCCTAACCCTGATTATAATAACTAATGGAAAACTATTGTACGTGATAATCAGAGCTTTCAGAGATTGCGTTAGATATTCTCTTCGCGAATAATTAGTACAAATATGATTAAAAGTTAGCAGTTAGTTGAAATACCTTCGGCTATAAATGGAACTATTTGACAGTACAAACAAGCAGACTAATAAAAAAACGTATTACGTAATAATTGCTTCGGATTATTTTTTTTCTGAGCTTTTGGCATTTTTGGCTCATCTTGGGATAAGTTAGGTAGAAGATAAGGAAAGTATCAGCCTTGCTTACCATAACATCAGTATTCGATTTGTACAATTTCCAGAGAAAGGAAAGAGTTATTGAGATATACGGTATTTTGTGATCGTCCATATCCCAGGCTATAGGTATATGTAAACAGAGCCACAGAAGATTTTTGCAGAGAGGGGAAAATCCCAACGATTCTCTACTACAAATCGAACACTGACTTACATCGCGGCTTCCCTCTGATAAATCTGAGGGAAACCCTGGGAAACCCTGGGAAACCTCAACCACGAACTTCGAATTCGAATATTTTATTAATGACCTTCAGGCATCTAAGATTCGGGCCGGGATAGGGAAGGGGAAAGGATGTGGGAAGGTGTCAGCCAGGGTATAAGTTGAAGGTACCATCCGGCATTGTCCTGGTGTGACAGGAACCTCCCTAGAAAACTAAGTCAGGACGGTCAGTCGCTAGGATTGAACCTACGGCTTCCTGAAAGCTAGCCAACGCTCTACCACAGAGCTGTTGGCTTGAAGCCCGTATATATCTACCCATGACCGATCCGAAGGCCGCGACGTTACCTCCTGGACCGCAAGAGATTGGTAATAATTGAAGACTTGAATTGCAAAGCATCCCGTATATTTTCGTATTTTCATTTTTTCTGTTTGTCGGCATCTATGTTCGAAGGTCTACCCACTTCTATAATATTAAATCGTAACTCCATCTCAAAACCATGTTTTAACACAAAATAATTTCAGCTGAATAGAATAACATCCGCAGCCCTTAAACTGTTTTTTGTTCCTCCTGAAAAAATGCTCTGGTAGACTTGGGATGCTTTGCAATTCAGGTCGTCAATTGCTTTGAGAAATCTAAATTTACTTTTTCTTCCGTAAACACAGGCGCACAAAATATTATTATATGGCATAATGGAACGAAACATTAGGAGAATACTGTCCTGTTTGTTTCTGCTGATAATGGACAGACAAAGAAAATGACGACTCGTTCGGGATAGAAAGTATCCCCTCAGAATTCGACAGCAGAACCACTTACTACCGCTGCCGTGAATTAGAGTGAATCACGTGGTCAATAAAAAGAACCACCAATTCTGAATTAACCTAACCTAACCAATGGTAAGTGAACTTTGTATAATTTGGAAATGTGTATATGTATAAAGAGAAAGTTAAATTTCTAAAAAAAAATCACCCCGCCTAGCTCCGAATCCGGGATACTGGATTAGCAACCCGACCACAGTGCTAAGCAGGCACTTTATAGTATTGGGGGGACTAGTCAGTGTTCTTTATGGAGCACTGCTTCATGACTCGGTCATGAGTAAAAACATGTGGCGTCACGTGGCCGATATTTCCTTCGTAGAATGACTCCTGGAAATGGAAAATGAAGTAACAGCTTCCACCTGCTTGTTTTCATCTGTGTAGTTGTTTATACCCTTCGCGAAGTTCGGAGAAAAGTAGAAGTAGAAGCATACTTCTCATCAGTCGTACCAGTGATAGCAATTTAGCCAAAGTAGCAGTGAAAAAATAGCTGCTACGCTATTTTTTGCCCATCCATACAAGCGTACGCTCACTCACGGGAACAGTTTGTAACATAGATTTTTGTTCCAGGATTTTTGTAGTTCGTTTCGCTTCAGAAATTTTTGAATACCGAGGCTATTTGTTGCAATATGATTAACCCAAGTGCAAACACATATCAAGAACATATCATATAACTTTGTTTCGTAAAAAGCTCCATTTACACCAAAATGTCGCATAGACGTTTGTTCGCGCATCCACCTAATTGATAATGGTTTTCTTGTTATCTACGTGCATGATTTTTTCCTCAAATACGTGGTTTAAGGAAGTTGAATGTTGTGGTGAAAGCAGCAGGTTTTTAAGCGATGTTCAACCTTCAAATGTTACGCATGAGGATCATCTTCATTGGTGTTCTGCCGCAAAGGTTAGATGCCTCCATTCATCCCGATCTTGCACCCTCTTTCTTGTTTCAGCATACGATTTATCTTGCTTAATACTGTCACGAGTTGGATTGTCTTCTTCTTTCTCTTTCGCCCTTAACTATACTTTCAAATCCAGTCCTTGCACAATGTCCCAATTAGTATCTTTCTTCTCTTCTCTACTGTCTCTTCCCCAATCTCTTCAATACTCTTCATTACGGATCTTCTGTATCCAGCTGTATTTTTTCATTCTTCTTCATTTCCACATTTCAAACGCTTCTAATTATCTTTCTTCACTTCTTCGTAGAGTTCACGATTCTGATCCATACGACATAATATTCCACACAAAACATTTATAATAATAATTCACGGCCATATTCAATCCACTACTGGATAAAGCCTCTCCCGGAGGGAGGAGTTAGTCTACTGCTCCCACGCTGGCCAGACATGTTGGGAGCCGAAGCTCTCAACTGGGATCGCCACTGTTTTTCATTCACAGCAGCTCCACAATTGTTCTCACGATGCTGAGTCAACTCCAAACTTTTGAGCCCCAATCGGGAATCGAACTCGGGACCGCTCGCACAGAAGTCAAGGGCGCTAACAATTAGGCCACGCAAGAGGCTCACAAAACATTTAATTAAATGTAAATATTTTTGAATAGAAAGTACCTTAATCATAATATCATCAGCTTCTCTGATATCGATATTGTACTTTGAACTGTCGAACACATAATACCAATAACATACGAGAAAAAGGATTTTGTTTTCAGAATGTTAACAAGAAAGGATGAACACATACGAATCTTCATTTATAACCTCTTATAGAAGAGGACAAGAAGCAGAGAGATACAAGTGACATTGAAAAATAAAACAAAATCTTCATGTTCATTTTTTATACATGACACGAAACATATGTGACACAAACTATTGATAGTTTGTACCAACACACACATTAGACCTTCAAATTTCTTTGAAC
Organism: Lepisma saccharinum; assembly: GCA_022664845.1. Lineage (NCBI taxonomy): Eukaryota > Metazoa > Arthropoda > Insecta > Zygentoma > Lepismatidae > Lepisma > Lepisma saccharinum. The sequence continues at coordinate 41,850 of JAGDQP010006705.1, read as the reverse complement.
AAAATATCAACATTTCGTGCCACATATATTTCGTATTATATATAAACAAGTTAGAGCTACGATTTTACCAAAATATCACTAAGGTCCGACAGTTCTTTGATAATGACCTGAAACAACTAACTCTGCTTATCGTCTGGTACTTTGTTTCAATAGAACAGTGACGTCCTACCATGTTTCTTAATCCACTATAATATAACTATAACACTGTTATGCGAGGAAGCATACATATTCAGGATATGTTATTTGACAAGGAAAGACGGACACAGCAGGAACATAAAATCCCTTATTCTTAGCAATAGCTCGCGGTGTGCTAATAAGGGACTTAAAAGATAAACTATAGCTTCAATGTCAGTTGCAACTAGTGGCGGGCTGGGACCCTAGAGCACCACTATCTGGCCGCAACTCGAATTTGAATGTTCTAATTCTGCAATATGGGCCCCTCAACACACACACACGCAATAAATAAAAATGGATTCCACTTTATAGGCGAAATATTTTATCACTCTTTCATAATGTTTCATCGAAAACAATACAACATTATTTTAAACTTTCAAATACTGTATTAAGAACTAACTATTGTACTTTCTGCTTTTCGACTAAACTAGGTTGCCAAAGTTTCATTCTTTAAACTATGAAGAATCAAAATTATAATTAGTTCTGTGTTTTTGCGGGCAAATCTCTCCATGATTTCTTCAATAATTGTGAGCACGCGATCTATTTAAATGGAAACTAGCATTAGAGCGTCAAGAAGCTTCGGATGCATACTTGAACTTAGCTTTTAGCTTGAGATTTGATGACTTTTAGCTTCGAAAAGCATTGCTCACAGTAAACCTTGATAAAAGAAAAGGGTAATGAAGGCATTCCTGTGTGCCTGATATCGGTTTCTGTACGTTGAACGTACGACAGTTGAATTTGCGGAGTACGAGAAGAGCGCGGCTTTGCATTAGTGTTATGGTTGAGGGTTAGGTGGCAGAGCAGCCATGGCTGAATCTCGCCCGCTTCAATAAAGATATTTTCAATTCAATTTTCTCTTATTTGCCAACTCCAATAGCTGTTGTAATGTTCATTTGCAATGCTGTCATCACGACTACCAACTTGTTTGTCCAATAAATCGTCAAGATCGGATCCTTCTTCATCCACTGCTTCAGACTGTAGGTTCTCTTGAAGAAGGGTTTTTAGATGTGTGTAAACTCCAGCGGGCGCATCAATTTTTCTGGGAGTACATTGTTTTGAACCCCGATCTTTTCCTGACATTTTCCTTTAATAATTCTCCGAGCAGCTCAGTGACACAAGCAGTAAAGCGATCATCCAGATCCGTGTTTAATCTATCCAAAAATTTCCAATATTCATTTACGCGGGACTTCTGTAAGGCGGACACCTCGGTGCCTTTGTCCGTTGACATTTTCCATGGTATGATATTCTTCTCCCTTTTAGGCTTCTCGTGAAAAGTATTTCAATTTCGTATTTCCACAAATGTAGCATATTTACCTCCTGAGACTAGTTTTCTGCAAAATTGATCCCTTTTTGGGTTATATTCTTCTAACTCTGGTTCGTGTTCGAACAGCTGCTGGACATTTAAAGAGGGTTTCCTCAGCTCTGTCACTGCAGCAAGGAAGTTGACACCACCACCACGTCTGCAAGTATAGGATTAGAGGCTTTGAAATCTCAAACACCTTGAGCTACAGGAAAGCTGTCGTTATAGTTTCGAACGAACACCATGATTTCAGGAGACTACGAGCCTCTATAGTAGTCGCCACATTAGTGTTGAGCTCGCAGGTGATGTATTGCAAGACTTTCTAGGAGGTACAGTGGTTCCGTTCGAGATTCATTAATCCTACGATGACCTCATGTTTGTTGATCCAAGTTTTGTAAATCTTTTTAAGACAAGGAAGTATTTCCTTCTCTCATTTCATCAGCGACTTCTTGACGCGAAACGTCTCCGACTGGGTCGAAATGAAAACTGTTGAGAGAGAAAACAGATCTTGCTCAATATAGAAAATGCAGTTACATCTTCTCTGCTAACATTGAGGTTGTGATTGAAATTGTACATGTAGAATTCTTCTGGAACTTCTGTTTCGATGTGGCCTCTCAAACCATGAAATTTCCTATCAAGTTGGTGCCTCCACCGGTTGCTAGACCAAGAAATGTAGTCAGTACCGCGATTGCCGAGTTGGGACTTGGTGGTTTTGAATAAAGCCTTTACAGTGCTACCAGTAGAAAAAGTAGACCGAACACCTTCCGCAAGAAGACGTATCGGAGACAGATGGCGAACAGGTCGGCTGCTGTGATATCTTGAGTCGAATCGACTTCAGGCTGTACGTCCTCTTCTCTACAGATATTTTCTTGTATCACGTCACTAATAGTCAGAATGATGTTTGATCTTCGAGATGAAAGACATACAATTTCCTCTGAATGGCTTTCAGTCTTCTGGTTCTGCGGAGTAAGTTTCAATTTAACGTATTCTCAAAGTACTTGATCGAATTTGGGAACAAGTTTAAAAAGAGCAAGAAAATTCCCTACGCTTTCCCCGCAACAAGATCCTTGAGCGTCTTTCAAACCGTTTGCAAATTCATTTCAGTGAGTTCGGAAAGCCATGTGGTGAGCCACCTGACAAATTATTATCTATACAATCTTACGAAAACCTTACTTATCCTCGTTTCAGAATATCTCCTTCTTTCTGGTTGTATAGAGGAGTGTCTTTTGCTCCAGCCGCGGCAAGACTCTATGGGTAATAGACACTTCGTGTTTACCAGTGGCGGCTCGTCAGGTGACGTTACTGAAGTACCACTTCACTTGTTGTTACTAGTCAGCATCTTCTTAGATCGAATAGTGTCATTTGATAAGCCCGAAAATCCAGGATAAATATTGATGAGCAAGGATTGTAGGAGATGTTGATGGATAAACGTTTTGGTAGTTCTTCACCTATTATTTGGGTCACGAGCCGCCACTGGTGTTTACTTATGCTTTTGTACAGTCCTTGAGGATCTGATGATATTCCATTCTTTTCAGTGATTCCGGGAAGAATCGGGATAATTTCGCTTCTTGTTTCTTTTCAACTGTCAATTTGGCTATCTTCTTGAATTTGGAGTTTTGAAATGACAAGAGGTTTAAGTTAATCAGAAAATTTCTAAAGTGAATTTAGATAAGAGAAATAACGAAATGAATACATTTCAAGGTTTTAACGATAAAATATAGAATACAAAATTAAAAATCCTGAAAATAGGTAACCCTACGCAGAGGCCAATTAATAACATTTCTATCTAAAGGAGACAATAAACTTTTTCGGAGGATATTTATTCCTCAAATCGGGGAGAAAAATTGCTGAGAATAAAGGCTTTAATCCGGGGAAACTTCCCGAAAACCTAGCGTTTTAATATTCATCATTATTGTCTGCGCGAGATAAAAATTATGATACGCAGAGAACAATTAACTTAAATTGTAAAGTCAAATTAGATTATATTTTTCAAATGTCTAGATATTAGCGTCAGGTTCGCTACTGCGGACTAGCCGACTGGGTCAGCACGCCACTGCTTGCAACCCTTTGCTATTCAGCTCTTCATATGTCCTGATTGATCATAACAAAAGAAAAGAAAAGATAGTACATATTCGCGAGAGGAAGTGCTTGACGTAAGACCTAATGATCGAACGGAACAAAAGGAAAGAAAACACGACATATTTGTAGGACACTGATGTCGTGACAACATGTATCAAAATTGTCTAAACGACCGCAAGTCAATGGAAAGAGTAAAAGTGGGGGAGGGGGGAAATCGTTGAAAGAAGGGGACCTCTTTTCTTGATGGAAATGTAGAACACATATAAATATTGAATGGGTTGATAAGAAAAAGAGAGAAAGAAGAAAAGAATAGCAATATAAACGCACTCTTAGGAAGGATATCAAATGACAGGAGAAAGAAATATTTTGAACGCCACCTAGTGTGAGATTTTTTCCCCTTTGGTTTGTAGATTAAAGAAAAAAGCTTGTGACATTTCGGATAAAAAATGGTTGCACGAACAATTTCCTTATAATTTAAGGACAAAAAAATGATAAGGATGATTATGTTAGAGTCGTCATTTCAAACATGAAACGATACAATTTTGAAACGAACAAATGAGCCTGTTTTTATACCACTTAAATTCACATACGTTTTTTTCTTTTCTCTATTTTTTTTGTCCTGAAGATAGAAAAACTGTCATTTTTTTATTCAAATCGTCTTCTTTTATTGTATACTTTGTTGCAAAAATATTACGACTCTCTATGTCCGGCAGTTAGGTAACCCAACATACTTCTTTTTATCGTGTAGTTGTTTCAGGTAAAAAAAAGTCTTTCTCCTTCCCTCCAAACTAGCAAAATTCAGCAAATAACGTTCTCCCAGAATTTTTCTAAATATGTATGAATTCTTATATATTTAAATGGCAGAAAATTGGATGAAATGACATGCAAAATGTTGATGCAGGGGGGAATTTAAAAACAAACAGAAACTGAGAGTGATTGATGTCAGTAAGACGAGGTGGACCATCCACGAACGAAAGTCCCTTAAGAGGTACGAAAGTCCCTTTGATTCACAGCAATGCAATGGAATGCGTATGTTTTAAAATACCAAAATGTTGTAACTATTAGAATTGAAAATCTTCCAGATTTCCGTCAAAGATTTGTGTATAGCATATTCGAAAAATATTTTATTTTAATCAGTGTTATAATACTTCATGTACTGCGCAAGACTTCATATTCATTAAGTATCTTTGCTTTTCTGTGTAGGTGCTACCTAGTGAATGAAAGAAATAAAATAAAATCCTTTTGCGATTTGGCGCTAAGTTCAACATACAAGAACGCTTGAGTCTATTCGACTTCTTTAATTTGTGGTTAGAATGAGATTAAAATATTGTGTTATGTTAACGCTAGGAAACAAAATTTAAAACAAAGAAAATAAAGTTACTTTTGAAAAACTCCACGGAGAACTTTATATATTTTGTTTCCAATTCTTTACTTCTGACGTCACACGAATAAATGTTCTTTGACTCTTCACCCTCCCTGTAAAATTGATTAAAGGGAGTTAAGTCCTTTCTGCATGGATCAGTTTAAGAGAAATATAAAACGTTCAGGCATCTTTGTCCTTCAGAAAATGCCAAGATGCCGTGTTGGGCTCAGAACACCTCTCACCGACCCATCACAGCTCAGTGGTAGAGCGTTAGCGTAGGATTCGGTAGTTCGTGGGTTCGATCCCAGCGGCGACCATCCTGACTGAGGTTTCCCTCAGTCACACCAGGCAAATGCTGGGATGGAACCTTCAACATAGGCCCTGGCCGACACCTTCCCAAATCCTTTCCCCTCCCCTATCCCGGCGTGAGCCTTAGATGTCGAATGGTCATAAAAATAATTTTAAAAATCAAAACACCTCTCATAGATCAAAAGGTCTGCATCACTCCATCTACGTGTTCTTGATTCAACTTCTATCTACAACAACGAATGTCACAGATCTGCTTTTCTTCCTAATTCTTCTTTCTCCTGCATATATATATTCTCCAAAGACTGTTTCGGATCGATTTTCTGCCCTGACACTTGCTATAGAAACATTAGATTTCACCTGTTATCTCGGTTTCAACGTTTTCTCCTCTTCTCATTTAAAAGCATAAAAGTAATGTCGAAAGAAAAACAATAGAATTGTCAGTCATAGAGTGAAAGCAAGAAGAAAACGCAGGATAAATAGAGAAACTCGGAAATGGGTGACTGATTTAAAAGTACACTTCAGTGCACTATAGTTGTGTAAGCGAATGAGAGTTGTAGGCCTGTGCTTTCTGAAACAATTGCCCGCATCTGTCCTGGTAGTGTCAGAAATTGATGATACAACTTGAAACAAGGAAGATAAATGTGTCCTGACTAATCCAATTGATGATATCTTTTGATAACCTCTTGTTACGTTTGCTTCTGTGAATACAGTTTCGGCCGTTATTAACCAAGAGTTTTTGTTTGCAACAACTTGACTTTAGTTTGACAATCTTTTTTGTGGCTTCCTTGAAGCAATGCCTACTTTCATTCTTACTCATAGAAGCTGGCATCAACGAGTCAGTCATTGAGTGATGTTCTGAACAATCCTTTTTGTTTCTTTGTTACCCCAACTCTCTTATTGTCTTTCTTATAATCTGATCATGCCAAGCTCTTTATGTTAAAACCAATGAAGGAGCAAGTGATGCAGCAGTCTTGCCAGGAAAGAAGCCCCATCAACTTCCGTTCAGGATCTCATAATAAAAGAACGTAAGGAAAAAGAGCGAAGTAAAATGGGCGCAAGGAAAAGAGCGAAAACGAAAAGGTCGATTAACAAAAATGGCGCGATCAGAAATGGCGAAAACAAAGAAAGCGACATATGAAAAGGCCAAAATACGGAAGAGCAATGTACTGAAATATTCTAATATTTGTGTATTTATAATTTGTCATTATATCTTGTATTTATAACTTCTGTTTGTGTATTTATAACGTGTCATTTATTGTCATTATAACTCGTATTTATAACTTGTATTTGTGTATTTATAACCTGCCATATATTGTCATTATAAATTGTATTTAGAACGTCATTTATATTACATGCATTTCTTTTAAAAGTTATGGGTCGAAAATAATCAGTATCGTTTGCAGTTATATCGTTAATTATTTTTCTTTTCTTACATTGAAAGCCATTTTTGAATCATTTGCTGCTTTGTTATCACGGCATGATTTAGAATGCTCACGTTGTGAAATTTATCAAATTTGTTAGCGGAAATACAACATATATGAGAATTGATAATTTATGTTTTTAGTCAATATCCACTTATGTGTAATATCCTTACAGCTTTACGTAATCCGAAAGCTTACCAAGATTCTATTGTAATCGAATCGACATTTCTTTATCGGATTTATCGTAGTTTTTCTATGGTAACTATTATAAGCTTTTAGTTTTCCAGCAGTGTCGAAAGACGACATTTATCATATCTCACATCGTATCCAAATGTATTAGTTTTACAGTTTTTAGTCAGCTTGGATACAAAAGAAATTCTTCCACTCTCGACAGCTTTAAGGCCGTCTCAGTCCGTTTCTCATTACTCTGGGTTTTGTCAAATCACTCTATTTTGTACCCAATTCTCTGATTTAAATGTTGATTCCTTATAAACATGTGATATCACCTGTTTATTTCAACACTTTCATTACGATTTACCATATTACATCATTTGATGAAAAATATATTTTCTTTAAATTCATTTATCTTGTATTTGACTGTGTAAATAGTCGAGCTAACACATCAAGGACAGACTAATATCACTCGCAATTCACTTTCTTTTTCAAAGACTGATTCGTCCCTGTTTCATTACTCGATCGTGTTTTTTTTTCCTGATTATTTTTCACACACCCTGTCACTTTTATGTCGTTACGGCATAAATGATTGACCTACGCTAATCTTTTGCATATTAAAACCATAGACTGAGATGAAAAACGAAGCAGCGTCCCAACCCACAAAGAAAAATGAAAAAACTCGGCATTTTCATTAGTGTAATTTGTGTGTCTCTGACTGTCTTTCTCTCTCTCTCTCTCTCTCTCTCTCTCTCTCTCTCTCTCTCTGTGTGTGTGTGTGTGTGTCAAGCATTGAAATTTGCATCCGTTACGAGCAGAGATACACATCTAATCTCTCGAACAATTACTCACAGGACTCGGCCCAGTCTCTTTGATTAGTCATTGCGCATTGATCAGAACCTGATTTGCACCACAGAACCCCATCCCTTCGTCATTCGCGTGTCGAGTACACTCGGAACCCACTCACCCTACTCGAAATCGTTCCAACTCTGCATTATATATATAGCAATATAATGGTCATAAGAAAAGTAATGTCTCTCCAGTGACCTTTTGCAATTGTTTTTTTTTTTTCTTTTTTGTTGTTTACGTCAGAGACTTTGTAGCATATCAAGCTAATTTTGTCCTTCAAATTTAGTTCCTATATTGTATTATTGCAGTTCCTTTGAGCACAATTACTGTATTTTTCTCTTTCCCACTCTCCCCCGTTTTCCATTCCGACACATAAAAGAATAGCGTGCTGAAATACAGAAAAAATTCGGAGCAGAAACACTAACGTATGAATAACGTCATTTCTTTTTTAATGCATTATAAGGCCTGCTTTTCATACACGCATACTTATGTGCTTTGCTTGCTACTTTTATGACTAACCAATATAAATACTTAAAATACTTTATTCCATTGACTTCCCAGCTAAATCGCTAGCAAAGCGCGCGGCTAGCGCGCGCATGAAAAGCCGTTCGAATACTTTGTTTAATTTGTCATTTAGGGCTGATTTTCATGAAAGTTTGCGTTGCTTGTGATTTGGGTGAATAGCCAATTGAAATATGTTTTACACGTAGACCACGTAATAGAAGGCCTTAAAACACGTGTTTCAATTGATTTCTCACCCTAATTGCAAGCAACGCAAGCGTTCATGAAAATCAGCCCTTATGGTTAAAGTTGTCCGTTGGGCGCCGGCATGGATGTGAATAGGTAACGGATTGACTGGTCCAATACAATTAAACTGGGTGAACGTGACACCAGTTTTCGATTAATCTTGCCTAGATGATTGGGATGAACTTGCATGTCTTATTGATTTGAAAGCGTGGTGCTTAGGAATACACATGGATGTAAATACGGTAGACGGATTGACTGGGCCAATACAATTAAGCTTGGTCATCTTGACACCAGTTTCCGATTAATCTTGCCTGGTAAATTTTGATTTACTTACGTCTTATTGGTTGGCCTATGCCTGTGTGTGTGTGTGGAAGCAAAGAATAGATGAAGATCTAGCTAAGGAAGAGAGTAGGAAGATTCTAATATTTTAAATAAGGTATTGTACGGAACGTGATGTTCAGTTGTTTTTTTTAAATCAATTTCACCTTCTAGGTGTTCATGGTTTGTACTGGCTTCAATTTCGGATCACTAGAAGTAGATCCGTCTCCCGTATCGAGATCCATGTAGTAGATCCGTTACCAATTTAAATCCATGGGGCACCGCTAGTGAAAATTATGCAGCGTTGCCACATGTAGTGACGGCCGCCTGAAGACCACGACAATCCTTATGAGTCGCGGAAACACGTCCATCTCGGTATGTAAAATATTCACGGAAATTACGTGAACATGTGTTCCATCATCATCCGCAACACTTGTCTTTCTCTCGCGCAAAAAGAAGCTCCTCTTGGAGTTAGGTCATCATCCTTTAAGAAAAAGAAATGCTGCTTTACGCAAATTATTTGCGTCATTAAATGCAATTTTTTTTTTTTGCTTTGCTTTGCGACAGTTTTAACCGATCCCCATGGTTTTGTCAGGAAGGTATCCAGTAATGATGAAGCGGCGTTGATTGACTAAATCATGAATAATGCTTTGATGATTTAGCCATGAATGTTCATGGTAGGTGTATCAAGGAAATGTTAGGAATTAGATTCATGAGAATCCATCCATGCCTCTTCAACACTTCCACTTTAGACCCTTCTCCGGACAGTAAAGAATGCCGAGCGCTTCGCCAAATGTTATACGAATTCCCAAGCAGCTGTACGGTTCATTCATTGCTCCAGTTACTTTTACGATTCATCTCCACCGTTCCTTGAAGTGTCACAGATCGTTATATCCTGTAAATCCGTTCGAAATCGTTCGTCTCGAACTGCCTCAGTCGTCTATAGGTGGTAGAGCGTCGGCTTGTATGACTACTCATTTATTTTTCAGAAAACATTCTTATAATTATGGTGATACTGGTTATTAATAATTGTTGCCTCGTACTTTTATAGACATTTCCAATGTTTTAACACGCTTTCCCAGAATTCCATCACAATCTAGGCTACCTTTCTTTGTTTTGTTTCCCTTAAAAAGCATTTCTCAATATTTATCTACGTTACTAATAATTGTTTCCTTGCAATTATGTACGCATGTTCAACATTTTAACGTGCTTTGGAATTATAGATGCACCACACGCACGTGATGCCAAGAAAGCGTTAGCCAGCTAAAGCTGATTACGGGTCTGGCTAGACTTTTTCATTGTTACGGATGAAAGACCAAACATACACCGATACCTGGTCCTTTTTCATTTTAAGAAGCCAACGTGCTCCTTACCTCCTTGCTTTATTCTTTTAAAAGTGTAGAACAGAAGGAAGTCGTCAGCATAATAACGGTGAACACATTATTATACATAATTGCTGTCTATAAGATGTAGGAAACAATCCCAATCTCCTTAATTTATTTATGTGTCTATGTATTGGATATACAAGTTGACAATAAAAAAATCCGATAACCTCGGGATCTGAGGACTGCCGGATATTCGAAAATTCCGGATTTTAAATATATTTTTTATGTTTTATGTATTTAATACCTGTACAGTGCTCTAAAGAAAGAAAATTAAATCACTAAACGAAAAGCAAATTTAGTACTTTCGGAATTTATAACGCTCAGTTTTTAATTTCTCATTTTTATTAGTTTTTCACTAGTTAATTATTTTTTTAAATTTAATTAACATTCATTTAAAAAGATTTTTAATGTCAATAAGAAAAAACGGCCAGGAAAACGCAAAAATGTTTTAAAAAATCGAACCACTGCATTTCCATCCAGCGATGAAAAACAAACATACATACGAGGTAAACACGACCAACCATCTGATTCTAGAGTACAGCGCCGTCAAAACATAAGCGGCGCCTCCAGTAAACAATGGCGTGCCAACGCGGTAAATTTAAAAATGCACTCCGACATTCATGGCTGATAAATGATTGAACCTGAAGAATTACCGGATTTTTTTTATTGTCAACCTGTATTACTAAAACTTTACTAGTATTATTATACTATTATTTACCTGAAATAGACAATATTTGCTCAGCAGGAGTCACAAGAGAGAGAAAAATTTTCAGCCAATAATTGGCGTCTCGAGTGGACTATTTCTTTTTAAAAGGCGGGAAAGTAAAGAATCGGAAAGAAGACATGTTCAGGCCACCTGTTGCTTATTTCAAGAACTTCCAAGTCTTAGACCATAACCCAGTAGCAAGCAATTGAAATTTTATCACGAAATTAGAAGAACTACCACGAAATTAGGTATCGTTACTCTATAACAAGAAAACTATTACTTCTTGTATATTTTTTTATCACTTTCGATTACAAGTTAGGCACTTTTTGTGCGTTTTATCGCACGAGTGAGAGAGTATCAGAGCATTTCTGACAACATTGGAAATAGGTAGATTTCGAGACAACAAGGGTAGAAGTCAAGGTGTACGGCCCGAATCATTGCAACGAGTGACAGCAAGGTGCGTAAATAGGAGCGATCGTTCAAAGCCGGGCGGGTGGGACAATGTGCATGATAAACCGTGATCGGGCCGACCTACGAGTTGGTGCGTCCAGTTGACGCAAAAACGCCATGAAAACCGGCGTTTCACGATTTCCACGTTGTCACTGGAATTTCCTAAACCAATTTCTTGCCGGCCAGGGCTTTGACACCGATGAAGAAGTGAAAACAATGATTGAAGATTGGCTTCTGTCACAGGCGGGTGATTTCTACGACATGGGCGTACACAAACTTGTCAACGCTATGATATATGTTTAAACAAACATGGTAACTATGCAGATACATAGCTTAATATGTACAGAGGAAATAACCAAAAACATATCTTTACTACTTTTGTTTCTATTGACACTCGGACCTTACTTAAAAGATATCCCTCGTAGTAACCATGAAAAATTAAGTGCCCAAGAAATCCTCAAAACTTACCTTCCTTAAGACAAATTCCAGAGACTTGTTGTACTCTATTATTTACATATATTGTACTCAGAGCTAAACAAAATTCAGCAGACAAGGGCAAATAAGTGTAAAATAAATATATTAATCTTATTTTACAGTACAGAAGACTTACAAACCTTTCTCTTTGAATATATGAAGAAGTTCAAAAGTACATTTATGTGAATAACAGAGGTGACTCCTTGCTCCTGGCTATTACCGTCTACCAAGAAAGCAAAACTAAAAAAAAAAAAGAAAGAAAGAAAACTAGAGATTCTAACCAAGAGGAAGCATTCAACGAACAACCGAGTTTTGCTTTGTAGACAGAATAGTTTCAGCTATTAAAGGAAGCGATGCATTAAGAACAACTTGCATTTGCAATTCTGAACAACTTTTGTTATAATAAATTCCTTCTGTGAGGTAACTTCAGTTATGACTACCACTCGAATAATTAAGAATATCGATTGTAAGAATAATTCTACCGTATATAGTGATTCTTTTTATAATATTTTGTATAATAATATGTATAATTCCTTGTCTCTGAACAAAAGAGATTTCCATATCTCGACAATGTTGCCAGATTGAGAAAATAAACTATGTCCATAGAACATATTAAGTTGAAGTAAATGAAGCAAAAGCGCTGGACTGAATTCAATTTATGACCTTTATACGTAGGCAGCTTTGGACAGGAAGGGACGATAAGGGAGGAGAGTCAGTCAAGACCTAGTTTCAAGGTACCAGAGCTCAAAGGGAATCACCGGGTCATTCAGATCACATTTTGAACCGGGTTCCCTGTTGTATGCTTGGAACCAGAGCCGAAACCGGGTCATTTTTGGTGTCTCGCTGACCCGGCCTGACCCACTGATCCGGAGGGGCAAAGCAGATTTTTTAAATTATTTCCTTTGTTTTTGAACAGTGCTTCTTTCAGGGTTGACCGGCCTGGGGACGTTACTCCCCAGAGCACGAGAAATATAACGCTGAAACCTCCCTGTTAATTTTAGACCGATCACCTACTGTGTCTGTATCATGCTGGTTCACCAGGTCACCAAACGTGTATAGGTTTCAGCTCCGCAAGGTACCATTCTGGTACCAAGGTGTGGACAGGATGGTCGGCCGGTACAATTTGTTCGTCATATAGCGACATACAAGATAAAAAGCTTGATTAGGTTTATATTATCCTCAGAAAATAAACATTAATAATTTCCGCTAGTATTTTTCACATTAAATAATACATATGGCTCACATTTAAGAAAAAGTCAAATAACGTTTAAAATAAATGATACAAATGCATGTGGGCTCTGATTTATAAAGCCTTCTCCCAAAACCTCTAGGGAATGATATCTATTATACATCTATTAGATCACACATGACCTAAACGTAATGGAAGCAGTTTATCCTCTGGACCACGGGGTACGCGTGGATTACTTAAATATGGGTTGTCGATATGTTGGAAGATACTCTTTGAGAGTGTTTGGAAATTCGTTGTGATAGTGAAGAAGTTTCACGCTACATACTGACGATTGTCTACGACGTACCAGGTGTATTCATAAGTTTTTGCCGGTTTTTGTGGTAAAGAAAACACGTAATTTTCAAGGGAAATTAATTTTGTTTTATTCAAAATATTGGCCATCGGCTTCTACACATTTCGCCCATCTTTCAGGTAATTGATGCATACCATGCCAGAAAAAACTGCTTGTCTTTTGCGGCAAACCATTTGTCAAGCCATTTTCCAACGTCTTCGAAATTGCTGAAGTGCTGCTCTGCGAGCGCGTGCCCCATTGATGCGAAGAGGTGATAGTCAGATGGCGCCACGTCCGGGGAGTACGGAGGATGTCCCATCCAAGCAATTTCAAGGCGTCTTTCACTGGTTTTGCTGTGTGAGACGGCGCATTGTCGTGTAACACAATCACTTTGCCATGTCTTCGGGCCCATTCCGGTCGTGTGTCGATCAATGCGTGATTTAAATTAATCATTTGTTGGCGATAGCGTTGTGCATTAACGGTTTCGCCGGGCTTCAAGAGTTCATAATACACAATACCGCTCTGGTCCCACCAGACACAAAGCATGGTCTTCTTGCCGAACCGATTTGGCCTTGGTGTTGAAGGAATGGCTTCGCCAGGTGAAAGCCACGATTTTTTCCGGTTCGCGTTTTCAAAATAAATCCATTTTTCGTCGCCCGTCACAATTCGATACAAAAAGGATTTTCTTTCGTGGCGTTGAAGCAGCATTTCACAAGTAACTTTGCGATTTTCCATTTGACGTTCATTCAAATCGTGTGGGACCCATTTACCCAGTTTATTGATCTTCCCCATTGCTCGTAAACGTCTGCTGATTGTTTCTTGTGACACATTTAATGCTTTTGCCAATTGCTGTTGAGTTTGAGTTGGGTCATCCTCCAATAACATCTGCAATTGCTCGTTTTCGCACTTTTGTGGTCTATCAGAGCGAGCACTGTCTTTCACATTGAAATCACCACTTTTAAATTGTCGAAACCATGTCTCACATGTTCTAATCGATGGAGCGTGTTCACCATATGTTTCTACCAGCACACGATGACTTTCAACAGCCTTTCTCTTTTGATTAAATAATAAAAGCAATGCGTGCCGCAAATGTTCTTTTTCAGGCACAAACTACGACATGATCACTGAACGATAACACAAAGACGCTAGTGTTTGGCGGACTCAACTTGTGTGTGTTTGTAGTTTAATGTCAGATGAACGAAATGACGTATGTGTCAAATGAATACGCTGCGTACTTTTCGCTGGCGCCATCTCTTAGGTAAACCGGAAACTACTTATGCATACACCTGGTATAACGGTAGAACATTGATAACTACGATAATTTAATCCAGTTGTACTTTATATATCCAATAGATATCTAGAATATCTAAACCAGACATCTAATATACGTATTTTATACATATATGCGGAATGTGAGAAGCAATTCAATATACTATTTGGCGTTGATAATTTTGATAGCACTCCTTTCATTTTGCAGAGAAAAAACGATACCTAACGCCTTAAAAGATCTATTTGGTGATAGCATTTGTGCATATGTTTAATTAAATTAATTACTTATCATAAACAATATTAACGAACTGAAAAAAAAATAACTGACATCCGGTTGGCTCTTTACCCAACGAACAAGTTCATTTTTTCCTTAGTCCTTTGCAGCGTATGACGTAACACTAATAGAATTAATGTACAAATTAGCCAATCCTGATTCTTCATCTGTTTGCCTATCATGTTTTTAACCCGACCCTTATGTTGACGGGGCTAGTTATGATAACATGACATTTTATGATCGTTATTTTGTGTTTACATTTCCCACCTCCTTTAAAAAAAAAAATAACTTTCTGCTTTGAAAACTCATTGCTGCTGTTGTTACGAGAGTTTAGTTTTATCTTCCAACTCCAAAAAACAAAAGCAAGAAAATGGGGTGACAATGGAAGGTAGGGAGGGGGTGAGAGATTTGGAGGTGATTGTGTAAATTATGTGCATTCGAGAATTCTGTTTACACTTCTGTTTGAACTTCAGCGCCCACACTTTAAACAGTTTCTGGCGTGTTGTATCCGGCTGATAATGGCTGTTGAATCCTTCTGCAAACCCTGTTTTAGGAGGAGATATGGCATTCTGAGATGGCGGAGGGGTTGATGCTTCAGTTAAGAAGCAAAGAGCGTAGCGAACTGTGCGTGTATGATGAGCGACGATCGAAGATAACGTGGTGAAGCGGGATTATTGGAACAGCGAAGGGTTTTCAGGGGGTGAGGGAATGTTGTGTGTATGTGTCTGTAAAACCAGTCTTTTATGCAAATCGTTAATTTGCATCTGTTTGTTGTTCAATTATGTCCCTCGCCTCCGTGAAGACCGAAGCTTGTGTAACGCGCCAAGAATGAAGCGAGAACCAGAAGCATTGTAAGAGACTTGGGTGATAGTTTTTCAGCTAAAAATCTTCTTTAAGCACTTACATACACACTGTAATAATTGGATAACTTATTAACGATTAGCTGTATGTATCAGTAAAATACGAAATCTTTTATAAGGATTTGAAGGTAAAGCTATGATAGATGGCGCGCAAATCAGTAAAGAAATTACTTATATTCCAATTTTGCGTAAGGTTCTTAAACGTTACAAAATACATACCGGAATATCTTTGTTAAAATTCGTTGTGTGCTTAGTGATATGCCTTTTCCAAAATCTCAATTTTCGCAGCCTTTACTAGAAATGAAAATAAGATTGCGCAAATGGATAAGAGAGACCACACATGAAAATAAGATAAAATTCTATTTTGCGAATCAAATAGGAATAATTTGTTACTAAAATAATTATGAATGACTGTGTTACAAAAAGAAATTGAGTTAAAGCAATCTGAATATTTATTTCTATTGTATGTCACGTTTCGTTACCCCTGGTACCGTTTATAAACGTTTTCTAATTAAATACAATACTTACCTCTATTCTCCTGTCGGAGTTCGCTTCTATCACAATCAGCACTTTTTGTTTGGTACACAGTGCAACTTTCGTGTAACCATCTGTCACATAAAACACATTTGATCCAGTGTGACCTTGACATAGTCATAGCATGCAGTTCCAAACCATCGACATATTCATCAGCATTGTTTTCAATTATTACATGATGTGACAGCAGTTCCAGGTGAAATTGATTGGTGTGAAGTATAATAATGTAAATTGCCAACTACGATTATATTTATTATGCTTTGATTGTTTAGACTTTGCATTTATTTATTTCTTGTTTCTTCTCAGCTCCAAATGCTCCCTTCGTTCTGAATATTGCTTCACCTTTCTTTCTTTTCTCATGAATGTATTGAGGGGTGTAACGTTTGTTGTAGTAACCTTCCTTTTGGATGTTGATGGCTTTAATCTTTTAGAAATTAGTGAAAGTGTTGTTAAAATTGTCAACTAAAATAAACGAGGAATGATCAACTCCTAATGCACAGGTCACTGTTTGATGTTGCTGGTGTAGTCCTTTGGAAGTGGTAGGAGTTTCAACGGCAGCGCTTATTGAAGAGGACTGTGCAATGGAGAGGGCTGAATCTTTAATATTTACAGGTAATTAGTGTTAAGAAGATGATTTTAATGATGACCTGAAGATCCCTGAACAAGCGTTATCAATAGTGGTTTGCTATTACCTTCAATCAAATTGGAAATGACGTCCTAAAGACATAGTCTACAACTGGAAGTATTTCCAGGCACTATGCTCAGTGTTCCCATAAGCAATTAAGGCGTATGCATGAACAAACATCTATGTCATTTTTTTGTATGGAATCATTTACGAAACAAAGGTCTCTCATGGGCCATTGATCTGTATTTCCATTTGGTTTAAGTATATTTCAACTGGAGGAGAATGAGGTGAAAAATGTGTGGAATAAAAGTCTATGTTACATATCCTTGCCGTGAGTGATCGCGCGCTTAAACATTGTGTTGGATTTATGGAACAAAAGTCTATGTTACAACATGCCACATTACCCCGCACTGCGAACAAAATTCAACTTCCTTGCCGTTTTTCTCAATACATGCGAAATGTAACATAAAATTTTGTTAGCGCATGCGCCTCAATTGAAGCCAAAGCACCTTGATCATATAGGGTAACAAGCAAAATCGGTCTTCTAACTTTTTAATTGTGAAGATGTTGAGTTTACACTTTTTTATTTCCTTATCGCTTTTGTATTAATTTATTTTTATATATTTTAAAACAAGCAAAAACGAGGACACAGAAGAAATAAAAAATCGTTCAGTATCGGACAACGCATGTTTTTATTCAGTCCACAAACTCCTAACCTCGTGATTAATATCGAGAAAGTTGAAATTAAAAATATACAGAACGGTTATTCTTTATGGTTGGAGTATGACCCTAACAGATGAACATAAATTACGTGTTTTTGAAAATAAGGTTTTGAGAAATATATACGGGCCGAGATGACTAGCGAATGGAGGAGACTGCATAATGAAGAACTTCACGGATTGTACGACTCACCCGATGTTGTAAGAATAATGAAATGGCGACGAAAACAACGGGTAGGTCATGTAGCCCGGATGGGAGAGAAACAAGGACTATATTCCATCTTGATTGCAAAGTCGGATGGAAAGAGACCACTGGGAAGACCGAGACGACGTTGGGAGGACAATATTAGAAGGGATCTTCGAGAAGTAGGTGTTTGTGATGAAAACTGACTTGACCTTGCCCAGGATATAATCCTATGAAGAACGTTTGTTACTGCGGCGATGAAGCTGCGAGTTCCGTAAGTCATAGAGTAAGTAAGTCAGTATTTATTTTGTATTACATCCTTATTTTCATTCATGCAACCTCTTCAATATTATCTGTTTAACAAGAGTCACCCTTAAACTAATACAACTTTAATTGAACTTAATCTTACAGTGATAAAAAGGCACAACCTAAACTAAACTGGCCAACAAAACAAAACAAAACAAACAAACAAAAAAAAAAAAAACAACAGAAAAAGTAATATTTTAGAGGCAGAAGAACATTGTTGGAACACTTTTCTCTATTAGTGCGATATATGCGAACTGGTATTTAATTTGAAGATATTGCTAATTTAAATTTTAAAACTCCTCACAAATTCTGTAATTTTGTTGTTATCGGGTAACTTAAAACCAAATATACAATTTTAGACAAAACAGTAACTTTTTTTTTTTGGAAACTTCATTTTTCTGTATTAACGGTGTAGATCATCCCCCGCCATCTTGGTATGACCTTTCCATTGATTTACATGGGAATTTTTTTACTCGTCTTTTGTTCCTCAGGAGCGTAATTTTTAACTTTTGTTTTCGCCTAGTGTTTCGTCATGTTTTCTTTGACTCATGCTGTTTTATAGAAATGCAATACTTTACACACGAACAGTACAATTTCTCGTTGACATACTGTGATTTATATAGTAAGCTATTAATAAATGCATTATACTCATATATTTGACGAAACTTCACAAACCAAAACTCTACAAGAGTCAAAATAAGCACGAAGGTAAATTTCGTGAAAGCCAAACTTGAATATTGTACCGAAAGTGACTAAAACAATTCCTATGTAAATCAATGGAAAGATCATACCAAGATGGCGGGGGTGATCTATACCGTTAAGAAATTGTTCTAGCAACACCTAACTCAAAATATTTCCAGTTCAGTGGGGCCAAAATTTAAATGATAAAGATACTCGTCCTGTCTTCTAGAAATGAACTCCTGAATTCCTAATAGATATGCAACCAGAAATTCTTTGCTGTGGAACGTGAAGGTATATCATCTCAGGATCTGATTTTTTTTCTCACACCTACTTTGAATTTGTGGATAAAGCAATGGGCGACTAAACTTGATACCACATCCAGTTGGTTGCCATAGCAACGGTGGAGGCTAAGTCTAAACAAACAGTATGATAGGAGAAAGGTAGAACAATCAGGTGTGAAAGTAACGGCTGTTAATGGTTTTCGAATTGTTGATTATTTCAGTGACGAGTGGAAAATGTTTGAAAGGGCAGAATGTGTTGTGGAGTCCGCTTATGTAGGCCTACTTTTGCTTACATATAAGAGCGAGGTTTGATGCACATTCGAGCAAAAGTGTAAGCTGAGGTGAGCGGTTAATTTTTATTCCGGAAATTTATGTTTTCATGAAACATATACATACGTATTAGTACCTTTTCGAAATCATTTATATTATTCCTTGTGTACTTTACCTGCAATATCAATTTGCGCTGTTGTAAATAGGGTACAAGGGTTTTAGCACTAGTATGTATGCAAAGTATGTGTCCTTAACTCTAACCGAATTAGCGACTCCAGTTTAAGCTTCTTAAATATAATTATCCCCTTTTATTTAATCAAGAACTCAGTAGTCAAAGATGAATTATCCTCCTAATCATATCAGCATATTCAAAATTGCGTTCAATGACATTACGTGAAACTAATTTACTTACATAATTAACTCCTTCCACGTCCGTTTTCTATTTTCAGTCCTTTGGAAACATAAAAACAACACGTATCTCTTCCACTGCAATGATGACAAGCTGCCACAAAGCACAAAACAGTAATGAATTTGAAGGAACACCGCAAATCCATTGCTAAATACCTGTTTGTTTAGAATGTAACATGGCGGATTACCATGGCAACGTAATGGATATGTCGAAAGACTTTAGTCGCGCATTAGCTTTGGACTAAACACCTCTCACATGCTAGAGGGATGACGTTCCTCGGTATTTATTCTTCCGGGAAAGCGGTGAAGAAAATTGTATGCGAACCCATAATAAAGGTATTATCCTGACATTCGTCTGGCGAAATTGATTAAAATTTGGGCCGACCCAAAGTGGTGACACTACTGACTGGACCGCGCCAGGCCCGGGTAAAATGACGTTAAAGTGGGTAGCTCCTTAGGTATGAGTTCAGTCAATTGTAGCTTTAGGAAATATAACATCTAACAAAATCAATGACAATCTTTTATAACACAATATAAAATTGAAATTGCTAATGGAGAGAGAATAGATGCCTATGGCTAGGGGATGGCCTAACGCTTTCGTTTCCGATGCGAGAGGGGTCTGTGTTTAGTCCGTGCTAAAGGTTTTGACCCAGCATGGTGGTGCCAGCTATTTAAATTCTGTACCTAAGAGCTAGAACCGCTTAAGTCACAACATATTGTTTTTCAGAAAACGGTAAAAGAAAAACTACATCCTTTCATATAGAAAAGAAAAAAAAAACCAAAATAAATAATAGATTTACTTTTTCATATTATCAGCATGTTTACAATCATTATTTGAGACCTGGCGTATGTTGTACAAAACGGTATTAATCACGTTTTGGCCAAAATTGGTCTTACGCGCTTCTAGATCATAGGTACAGAATAAAGATTTATCTCATCTTGCTGTCTCGATATCTTATTATCTTTCTCAATATAATCTGTAGGTATATGACGTACGCAGATTTTGAATAGTAAAGGATAAGCTGAAGTTCCAAGCATTATATAAAATCACGAAGTCGACTTTATTAATAATTTTCAGCTTTGAATAAAATTAATATTGAAAGCTAGTATATGATAAGAAATATTCTTGATTTTACACACTAAATTCAGAGCTGAATTCCGCTCGATTTCATAGGAATATTTAACCTTTTGAGAGCGAAAAGAAGGACCACGTTTTTAGAGTGAATTTTCATCGGAACTTGTGAATAAAATTAGTAAAAAAAAACTTAATCTAGGGGAGATTTGAATCAGGTACCTTCCGCCAGCTATCCAACGCCTTAACCCCTCAGCCAGTCGTCCAACTACAAGAATAAGCCTTTGAAATAGTTTATTTCGTCTCGTCAGGTACTTGAGAACAACGTCGAAAGTTTTCTTGTACATATCTTACGCCTGATGTCTTCTGGTATATTTTTTGTCACTGAGAAAAGTTGTCAAGTTTTCTGTTGTCGTTTTTCACTAAATTTCTCAGTATGTCTTCGTCTTTCGCTAACCTTGGCAGTAACAAATGGTGGAGAACAAACTTGACTTGTAGCCATGACGCATTGTGAATCACTCTAAAACATATAAAAAATAAACCACTCTAAAAAGATGAAAATCACTCTTTCAAGTTTGAAGAATAAATTACATCCATAATCATCGGAATTCCGTCTAGAAAGATCACACTTTTCACCCAAAGCGCAAGCATTTCATTGAAAACCACTCTTTTCGATTGAAAATTCCGCTCTAAAAAGAGTGGTCCCTCTTTCCGCTATAAGAAGATGGAATAATCCGCTCTTTTAATTTAATGTGTAAAGTTGCACAAACCGATATAAGCGTATATAATAAACTCAATTTGGGCAAAAGTCGACATATTTGTTTCTGTCAATCTATACATAGATTTGATCTACATAAATTAAACGAATTGTTTCGCTTACAAAGATTATCACGTAATAGTTACATCACTGTGATTACTACCCCGCAATAACCACTGTAATCTCCCCGATCAGCTTCAAGAATGTTATTGAGGTAGAAGGGTGTTATTTCTAAAAATATGCAGTAATAACAGAGCATGAATTTACCGTTTTCAATTAACAGAATCCACAATAAAAGGTTTTGGTAAAGTTCTCCTAATTTAATAAACCGAGACATTAATAGCTACTGGACTGACTACCCCCATGTTTTTCTCCCCCACTTGGCCACGCCTACTGCTAGTTGAATCGTAGGGCTGAAATTTATTAACAAGTTTGTTGACATGTGCATGCAAACGATTATATGAATCAGCTAAGAGAAAGATAATCAGTCGTTGGATTTTCCCACAAACATGAGAGGACGCACAAACTACTGAATTACTGAGTCACTTTTTTCCAAGAAAAGAGGGTTGGCAAAAAAAAAAAAAGTCATCCGTATGATTCACACAAGGGGGGATAACTCATTATTCTAGCCAGATACTAATATTATTAATGTTTTTGTTTCATTTACCTGTTTTATAGTTGTCAGAATTCTTGATGACGAATATCTGTCAGAGATTCTAGTGAAGAATCGTGGTCATATATTAGTCATATCTGTGTTTGTTGAGCTGAAATATTGTATAAAAGAAAGAAAAGCTCTTTGATGTTTTTCGGTGTACAACCATGGTGCGAAATCGTCGTAGGAAAGAAAAACTTGGAAACATATTCTGCCCCAATTGATACTTTGATAGAGGGAATATTACATTGCTTTTCTTAATTATCTAATTTTATACTAATTTTCTTTGAGTGCATTTACATATGGCAAATTTAAGTTCATATAATTCAACACGAGCTGATGCGGTATGGTACCGTCAAAAATTTGAAACATGCTCTGTTCGATAATGTATAATTCCAAAATTGTAATATTCTATCGCGTTGTAAAGCCGGACGGAAATAAATCGTTGGGAAGACCGAGATGTCGTTGGGAGGACAATTAGTAGAGATCTTCAAGAGGTAGATATGTTCGTGATGGAAACGGACTTGTTCTTGCCAAGGATAGAATCCAATAGCGAATGTTTGTTACTGCGGCGATGAATTTACGACTTTTATAAGTCATACAATTGGTTAAAATATTCCAAAGTTGTGCGATGGGTAGGGCCGCGGTGGCTTAATGATAGAGCGCTCACATCTGGAATTCGGGATCGTCAGTTCGATCCTTGCTCATATTCTATGCGTTTTGTGGTGAAAAACACCGTGTGCGTGTGTTTTCTCGGTGTTTTCCCGTTCCCTTCCACTTTCTTAATTCCGGCAATTCAGCACATCATCATCCATCCGATCTGAGCCAAATGTTGCCTAAAGACCATAAAATGCAAAGCGCCCAATGCAAAATTTTGAAAGATATTTTTTTGGATAGCCCAGAATTAACATCTTTGAGGCTACGTGTAGCTGCGAAACGCGGCCAAATTTGTACCCGGTTCACTGGAACTTTTTATTTTATTTTTTGGTGTACTATCCCTCCAAGTTTGTCAGTATACTTTTAAAACACCCTGTATATGTTCTCCCATCTCGAAAATAGCATATGAGACATACTCCCGCAAACTACAAAGTTATTCCCCTCTCGAAAAACTTCTATTTTGCCGAAGATCTTTAGGCTTATTGGCACCTATTGTTTCAGTTGGTCTCTCCTTGTCTCTATCAATGGCTTAGGCGAGAATATAC
This sequence comes from Lepisma saccharinum, assembly GCA_022664845.1. Lineage (NCBI taxonomy): Eukaryota > Metazoa > Arthropoda > Insecta > Zygentoma > Lepismatidae > Lepisma > Lepisma saccharinum. The sequence continues at coordinate 18,490 of JAGDQP010006705.1, read as the reverse complement.
CTGCAATTGTCTTAACGCCCATAACACTTCATCTCGATTTAAAAATGCATTTTGTCATTATTATGGTAAATATCTTCACCACCATGACGAAAATCCTTTGTTTATTATTGCAATCAAAGAAATAAATTATTTCATAGTTCTTTAATATTCATTACGGAATAAAGTTAAAACACCTAGAGTCATTTGTTCGAAGCCGGTCTACTCGGCAAAGACGGCTAACTCAACACTAATCATACCGTAAGGCCTTGTTTAGATTACTAACCTTTTACGATGGTAAGAATTACAGGCAAAACTAACTTTCTTTCAGACTACCTAACTTAACTTGGCTATCGTGCTTGTTCTACCATTTTCCGTAAAGAAACAGGAAGAAGTTTCCGTAGAGTAAAGAATCTTCTTGTTACACGGGAGAGGATTAAATTACAAAAAAAGAACACAAATGAATTCATTTTAAAATCACATTTTGTAGATTAGTTCTGCCATCATTCTTTTATACTTTAAAAGTGATACGCACCACTAGGATGCTATATATTTCGATAAAGAAAAAAAGAAACTCACGAAGTGAGCTGCGCTTAACGGCCATCTTGCATTTAGATAACTAACGTAAGAAGATAAGTTGACGCTGGTTAAATTTGAGATCCACGTTAACGGTGACTACCGTTTACATTACTAAAGTGATCTTGGTTAATGTTAACCATGGTAAGATGTTAGTAATGTAAACAAGGCATTACTCATAATTGAGAGCATTGATATAACGGATTTTGACGTTTTAGCTATCATCTGTACTTACTGTAATTGGGCTGCAAGAGAAAAAGTTCCTGCATTACGTGAGAAGGACATTTCGTTGACAAATGCAAAGGCATGTGTAAATTTTGAGGTGAATTTTTGGTCTGATCTAAAATCGGAGTTTCACAATTGCTTGTGGCAATGAGAGTACTTTGGTAATTCAGGAGAAAGAAAGCTCTTAGCGTTAGTGAAATCATTACTAATTGTTGAATTCGATATCATGACTGTAATTTTTGGCACAGGTCGTACACACATCAGAAGCAGTGACGAATTCGAAAGGGGATGCATGTTGGGGTAAGTTTGCCCTACCTGTGAAGCGTGTGATCGGGATAAGACGGCCCCTGCTTCTCAGAGAAATCAATATAAATCGATATTTGAAGTTACTGTATGTATACATAGCTGGATTAATTACCAAGAATTGAAAACCGATTCTTTGGTAAGAAACAAGAAATAATATGAAATTAGTATTTTACTTCAATATTATGGAATGTGAAAAGTAGTGGTGTAAGGACAGGAAAGAAGAAGTTCAAACAAGAATGGAAGATTAGAATTTGCAAAGACTCCGCACGCAAAAAAAATCTTAAAAAGAATCACAGATTTCTGTTTAATATGTGGTGGGTATTATTATAAATCATAAGACACGAAGAATTGGTTTCTATGCACGAAATGTCACCTGTGGTTTCATGAGGACTGTTTTGGGGATATAAGATCGAGTGAATCTAATGTTTGCGTTGAAAACCAACAGGTTTCATCAGTTACCAACGTAATAAACAGTGCCTTTGATACCTAGCTTTATCTATTTATTTATATGACATTCCTTAAGGGATGCCATGTTTGAATATGTAATCGCTTCAGTAGTTCCGTCAGATCCCTTTAATTCACGAAATGTTTCCCCGACATTAAAATTTTACGTTTAAGAAATGCTGCAAATCTATACTCACACACCACTGGCTCTTAAACCATCCCCAATCTTTGCTCTCCCATAATACCTAACATTAGGTCCAAAATGAAAAGTGAATTAATATATTAGTTTCTATTTAGTTTTACTTTCCGTGCTCTTTATAGAAACTTACGCCTGGATAATTCAGTCTTCGGATACTCCACAGAGCACAGTTGTAGAAATAACACTTAACGTACGTCAATGGGACACGCAAATTACCATATAGAAAATTAGTTCCGTTCAAAGAAGGAGTTAAAACATATGCAAAATAGAACATTTAACTTTGAATAGAGAATAATAATATATTTTGATGCGATTATATATATACAAATTTCTGATCTTATGTTTCGTTGTGGCGTGGAGGCAAAGACGTTTTTGTACAACTTACAATTCTGATTCGGCCAGCAAATTTTGTTTCCAACTATTTAGTTTGTTAAGGTATTCTTAGTAGAACAAAACTGTCGCCGGAATCGAACCCAAACCCTTACTCATTTCATTAAAATAAGTCAAGAACTAGCCCCCTGAATTTTTTAATCGCTTATTTGAGTCCTATACATATTGAACTTACAACCAGGAATTGCACACCTTCATGGGACAAAAAGTCGACGGATCGACTGGACATCGCTCAAGTTTCCATAAACTGATAGGGGTGCACAGTACTGATTTGGGAGAAAATCTTGTTTACGAGGAAATATTGCAGGCGAACCGGGGTCCACGCTAGCTCACTTCACTCCTCAAACAATGAGAATTAGCAGCACCTACGAGCAATGAAACAAAGGCTTCTTTTTATTGTGTGCAATGCTGAAAGAACGACATGAAAATTGGCACTTAATTCCCCAAACACCAAATTCAGAACGCGGGACAGGTGTTGACAATGTCGTTGAGACTTTAAAATAATACGGGTAACAAGAAAACAGTACTCAGGCACATATTTTCTGCAGTACTGCCTGATCTCAAACCTCTCAACCTGATCTCAAACCTTGTCCTTCCAAATTCTATCTTCCACTTTTCGATTTTAAACACTAAGTTAAAGTTACTTTCGAGATCATTTCTGAAGAAGTTGCTACATGATGGAAAGAGTTTCTTGAAGAGCTGAGTTGCTCTGCCCTCCGATGGCTCAGGACCGCAAATATAAACCCCTACCCGAGCAGACGAAACAGAAGAAGATGAAAAAGAAAAACGAACCCTACGACAAACATCTTTACCTCCGTGAACATGGACTCGTCCACACTTGTCCTCGATTCCAAATGCGGCTCCTCTGGCTGGCTGAAAAGGCAAAGACTTCACACATATATACTTACAAAGGAACAGACTGAGTCCCGTTATACTGGAAATTTTTCCACTGCTGCGCCCGTCTCTGGTGAGCAGAAAAATACAAGAAATAAATTTCCAGCCCACTAAGTTCTTAGGACAAATATGAAGTACTGAAATAATCCAAAAATATTAATAAAGAAATATTCACAATTTAACATCGATATCACACAAGACTTGCTGAAATTTAGAGGTATGACAGCTATACCTCACACACGTAAATTATTTCTCAGCTATTAAACACACTCATTATGATATTATACAATTTCAAATTAATACCTTGATTTGCAGAAAATAGATATGGAAGATAGTTGTGGTATGGTCGACCATAAGAAGGGGGGAGGAGAAATCAGTATTCCATGTAATTTACAAGAATTTACATATAAACAGATTAAATTATTACAAATTAACACAATGGCATGCAAATAATATAGATTAAAAATGAGATGGGAAAATGGGCGGTATCAAAAGGCATAACCATCTAAAGACCTTCGGGAAAACTCTAGTGCTTTTTTCTACACACCAACGGTAAAGGTATATCTCCCTGGGTACAGCAAAGTTTAAACAGAGTGCTTCCTAGATTTAAAGAATTAATTTCTTACTATATTTCAATTATGAACATTGATTATATTCATCTCTCTGTTGAAAAAAAGGTGCGTCGCTTTGCAGTTAGAAGCATCTAAAATTATCGCAGCATCGTCACAATTGATGCAATATTTCGACAGATAGCGACCTAAGCCGCGTGTCAATAGGACTTCTAGCTAAAGAATGTATCTGAGCAAAGTATGTGATTTAGGATTAGAGCTACCAGAAGCGGTGGTAAAAATTGAGTGAGACTTTTTGGCGTAAAATAGGGAGTAACTGGAATACACGATGAAACTTCCGGTGAATGTACCATGGTCCTCTGTGAGTATCGCGAGGACGCCATGATGTATACGGCGCATGTGCAGTAGTGTGAACAAATGTGGCGGAAAATTGCGTGTCCGTTACTGTTCAACAGCGGTCTATTATCAAATAAATATGACTAAAATATATTCTTTTGTCACAAGTACGATTATCATGAATAAATTGTCACTAAAACTTCCATGTTTTCTCAGTTGTTATCAGTCTAAGTTCATAGAAAGAAAAGTTGGTGTCTAGATTACACAAACTGGTGGGGGATAAAAAGAAATAGTTTTGAGTATTTTCGAAAGGTAGCAGCACATTCGTACTTCGTAGTGATTCAGTGAGGAGCGCAACCGCTCAATAAGATTGGGTCAGGGCAGTGTGAACATGGAGAAGGTGTTGTAGACATGTGGAGCATCGGACAGAGGTGTACCTTTTGTGATCGAAAGGTCTTCCTATGAAGATCATTCACAGGAAAATGTGACCTGTGCAGGATAAAGAAGTGTTTGTCGCGTTTGTTTGGTCCACTCACCTTGGCGGTTAACGATTCGCGGATCGTACAAACATTGAACGGAATTTCCATATATGGATGCGGCAGGACCCCAAAACTGTTATGCGTCAGCAACTAGGACCCTTGTACATCTCTGGTTCTTAACGTAGGCGTTGGTTATGTGGAAACATGAAACTGATTGCCACGCAAGGATATACATTTTATTTCTGTAGCCGTTCGTAGCATATTTACTGGCTTTTCCTCATGTTAAAAAAAATATTTGAACCATTTTTTTCCTTCTGCTGTGCCTCGTAGAAACCACATTCTCAGTATCTTCAAACACTTTGTTTTACAGGATTCCTAAGAATATTGCTAGATATATTCATGTTGCCAATCGAAAACATAAATCTTCCTGTCTTTTTTTTTTCGATTTTTGGTACAACTAAAAAGAAACAATAGAAGTAAAAGTAATGGAAAACAATAATTGAAACTGGAACAGAAGATTGTTTCTTAAATCCTTCTTCCTCCGGAAGACGTGAAATCGTTTCCGGGAAGGAATCTTTTGCAGAAGTGGTAAATACTGCGAGAGGAGAACCATTAGACGTGTTTACGTTACCGCGGCCAACCAAACAGTGACACCAAAAAGCCCCTCCCCTTCCTTCCCTCCCCGCACACACTAACAAGTGAAAAGAGAAAGCGCAAAAGGGTGTGTGTATGGCTCTTCCATTATCGTTGGACACTGTTGCCAGATAGAATACTTAAGAAATATATCCCCGGAAGAAAGGCAAAAAGCACGTAAAATCAATGAATTGTGACTATTTTTGGTTCAATGTGTCATATTTTTTTACTTCTTGAGAGGCAAAGGAGAAGAAATAAGATAGGGTTTTGTAGTGACAAACAAGGAAAACTTTGATTGATAGCAATGTTTAGTTTACCAGCAGGCAGAATTCATTTTTATTATTAGCGCCTCCGTATAAATACTCCAGAGCTGAAACGGATTAGCGACTCAGTCGGGTCAAGCTTTGAAGAGGGGCTCCGGCTCACTGGGTCTATGTTTGGGTCCGTTCCTGACCCGGTGTTCCGATTTGAATTCAGTGACCGGAGAGCAAAGTAGCCACTTTTAATTCTTTTCTTATGACTTTCAACGTCTGAAGTCTCCAGCTGTTTCAAATTATCATTAACACTGTGGAAAGACAAGTGACTTCGCGTTATGTGAAGGATTACAGCAAAGATAAATGGCTAAAAAAATTCACGTAAATCTTCTCTGGTTCAAGATTTTACACTCATCTCAATGAAATAATGTAGAGACCTCAATTTGGGTCGAGCGACCTCAATTTACTAAACACTTTTAGATTTCAACAGCAATTGCTATGAAGACTTATGCGTCCGCTCTGCCAGTCTGCCAACAATTTTCAACCCAGGAACTACTACTACGGCTATGAAGCTGGTTGATATATCGTTGGAAATGTCAAAATCATTCCAAGAAATATTGAACATCCAAACGTTATGAATTCTGGCGGTAGCACATGTTCACAGTCCGCCGACTAACAAGAAACACTCGCCAGGTGTCACAGCCCGATTTTGATGAAAATTCGTATGCCAAAATTATAGGTACTGCCGTCAACAAATAATGGCAGGTGAACCCCGAGAAAAATGGAACGTAGACAGCAAGTAAACCGAATACAGAGTACGGGAAACGCCTTTTCTTTTATAGACTGTTACATATATTGAAAGCAAATGGCTATTAATCGTTACTGGACAGGAGCTGATACATGCTGGATGGTATGACGACAATGACCTCCATCTTGAAAGCAGCCATCTTGATTATGTTTCAAAAATTTTAAATAGTAAGTAGGTCATGTGATATATCAATCTGTCCTGGAATGTTCCAAGAAACCCAATGCTGAAGTCAATTTTGGCATAACTCTAATCCTGCACGACAAAATGACACGGGAAATTGATCTGGAGAAGGCCACTTTCACCTAGCATTACGCCTTCTTGAAATTGGGACTTCATCTTCCGTTAGTGTATTTTAAACTTTATATTGCACTTCCTGTTGTGGCCATGAGGATCATATTTTCCAATATAACGGTACCTCTTATGTAGCCGTTTGGTTTTCCTTCCTTCGACTGTTTAAACATTATTTTTTTTCATCATCCGGCTCACACATTCTCTAAGTCAATTTCACATGTCATTTTGTCGTACAGGATTAGAATTATGCCAAAATTGACTTCGTCATTGGGTTTCTTGGAACATTCCAGCACAGATTGATATATCACATGACCCACTTACTATTTAAAAATTTTGAAACAGAATCAAGATGGCCACTTTCAAGATGGAGGTCATTGTCATTTATTTGGCAGCACTTATAATTTTGGCTGTGAAGGTTTACCTAGGCACTGTACCAACACACGAATATTCATCAAAATCGGGTTCTGACACCTGGCGAGTGTTCCTTGTAAGCACCGCCTATTTTTTTTAATTTTGCAATTCTTAAATTGGTAGGCTCTTTCCATTAGGTTAGCTTTATCCATTTGTAGAATTTGCGTTAGCTCCTCACCGAAAGCAGATAGAGAGAAACTGTATTCAGATTTGAGTTCAAAGACATCGCTATATTAAACTGCCTTTAATTTGATGGCGCTAAAATTTTGGAGGTCTTTTGCTGACCTTTCTCCATCTCAAGAATACACGCTACTTTCACTGTACCCATTACAGTAGGTTGTCATTGAGGCAGCATTACAATTATGCTATAAACTAATTTGTACACTTTGCATAAAAAATCAAGACTTTGAACGCCGTACAACTAGACCACCCAATTGACACCTTCTTATCGTATAATCGGGTCTGGTAAAGACACCCATCTCTCTCTTTCCCTCTGTCTCTCACACATGACGAAAATATGTAAACAACATGAGCACAGATTTTCTCCAGATATACATGAATTTACAGATGAAATGAAAGAATCAAAGCGCGATGAAACAGTATATAAGTTGACGCAGGAAGTAATTTAAATACACAAAATGAAACATGGAAACATATGAATATCTCTTAGGTAGAGACAGAGAAATTAGAGAGAGAGAAAGAAAGGAAGAAAGAAAGAGAAAGAGAGAGAACGCATAAATATATGGAATGAAAATGTGTCGAAAAGAATAAAAATATTATTATAACGTATAGGTTCCCCGAAATCCTTCAATACGATAGAAGTGACTTTTGAATATTATATTTTGTAAAGGTAACTCGAATATGTAAACGGGTGGTATCAAAACTCATTCAGCCACTTTCAAAATAATGACCAAATTGGTGGTCAGATTAAATACTCATGGACTGACTGAAGAGTTCTGAGACACATCTAGGATAAGATCAAAAGGTGAACGCAGATGATTTCTGTGCGAGTGGTTCAGTCGCTAATTCTGTGGGGTTCATTGAATGTACTAGTTCTGAATACATTGTAACAAGTAGGCACCGTAGGCCAACCTTCCATTCCAGACCACATACAAATCGAACATAAAAAGAAAATTAATGAACGATTATTTTTCTAATAAATTTCTAACAGAAAGAGCCAAGATTACAGGTCCAAATTGTATCAAAATGAAAAGTTGGAAATGTTCAAAATCAAAATTGGCATGTGTCTTATAGACATAGCAAATCTTACATGTTCCACATTTCAAACGTAAAGAAGCACATGTAATAGTATGTTGAAAAATTATAGGATGGAAACTAGTTTAGTGCCAAACTAATATAAAAAATATATTTATCCTCTCAAAATAATCAAAACAGGGACTAGTTCTTACCAATTTCTGAAAATTTATCTGTTCCAAACATGTCATTGCGGATTTCTCATATTGCGAAAAAACGTTCTAATAATTACAACACTAACAAAATAGTGTTATAAGAATCCGCACAGATAGAATGAAAACACACACACACAAACACACTCATGTACCATGAGTATGTATTTATGTTGGTGTGGGGCAGGAGCAATAGAAAAAGATAACAAAGAAGAAAAAGGGAAATAGAAGAGAAAGAAACGAAGACGTGAAGAAACGTCAAGACAGAGTGGGAAAGAGAAACACCAACGAAAAACTTGAAAACTACATTGGTTACCATCATGCTAAAAAACCACATACTGTTTTTTCTCTGATCCTTGCCAGTGAGGTTATCCTATCTTGCCTTGTAGTTTTTCAACCGGAGATGAATCTATGTTTGTAGTGATCATTTTATGCGAGAAAAAGCTTTCTGGTTGGGAATCGGACCCAAGCTGTCAGATTGGAAGTCGGTCACATTAAGCATTACTCCACAGGTTTTGCTGCTCAAATACTGCTTAACAAATGCTATAGAGTTTCTTTCTAAGAATGATAACACGAAAAGTGAATACTTCAAGTCAATGACGTGTTCTTAATAGTCCTGTTAACACTCATAGACTTTATTTTGCCTCTCCAATCAATATTTGTAAATCATTGTCTTCTCTATCGTGATATAACTCTTTACAATTTGAGGTATATTTCTCATCGTAGGCGACTCGGTGAGTTTCCTTCCATATTCATTAGGAAGAGAAGACCTCTAGAAAGAGAAGTCACTATTCGATTATTCTCGATCGCTTTCTAATAAAAACCTTGGCTAGAAGAGGGTTTGAACTTATTTTAGCTGGCTTAATGGAGATGTAGACCACGTTACCACTGCACACTATCCTAGCAGCTTAAAAAACCAAGATAATATTACTAAGTTCAGGTTTAGAAGTGAAATTTGGAAACAATTGACTTTCTTCCTGGAAATTGGTTACAGCAAATTGTAAGTGGAAATTTATTGCTTCAATGACTTATAGATAAATTAGTGCCCCTAATATACAAAACAAAGAAAATCCAGGAAAAAAATAAAGAAACGATGTGTTTCGAGGTATAAGTTCAAAGGGGAAATCATTCTAAGAATAAGTATTATTATTATTATTATTATTATTATTACAGTGAAACTTTCGATAATAAACAGTTTTAAATTCCTCGGAGAAAAGGAAGGTCTCTTAATAGCGAACTCTTAAAAACGAACATGAACATATTTATAATGTTTTCTTTTAAAGCTAAAACCTATAGCGGACCAGATCAACATATGGTAGTCGACTGTAAAACAGCTGAACGGAGTCATCGGGTCAAGTTTTCGATCGGGTCAGACATCGCACCCAACCTGAACAAACCAGAATTTTAAATTATTTCCTTGCGTTTGAACAATGTTTCTTTCAGGGTGATCAGGACCGAAGATGTTACCTTGAGAGCACGAAAAATACAAAACGCAAATTCTCAGTGAATTATATTTCCCAGACAAAGTCAATCGGGTTTTTCGGGTCCTTTTTCGGACCGATCCTCCTGGTCACCTTTAATCGTGACAGGCCTGATCACCAAGAGTGACCCGGTTTAATTTCTGCTGTGAAGGTTTCTGCTTAAAATACGTCTTTCAGATGACAGTCATTTTCTTACCACGAAGACAATTGAAGACTTTACTTGTAACCCCTTCCAATACATTTACTGAATATCATCAATACCAATGTTGTTACACACTGCCGAAGCAAGTTCCTGAGCTTCTAAGAATTGCACTTCAATTTCTGGTAAGTGGGATCCGAATAGAGGCGTTCAGAATTACGAAGTCAATTCCGGAATTCGCAAAATAAATTGAGGTTTGAAATAACTGGTTTACAAGAGTCCCTTTTATCTTACTGTTGGATTCGCGGGAACTGTGCTATATAATGTTAGTTTTTTATATTTTTGCTAGTTTTACTTTCGATATTTCTCTGTTCTCCCTCTCTCTCTCTCTCTCTCTCTCTCTTTCTCTAATTTCTCTGTCTCTGTCTAAGAGATATCCATAGGCTCTAATTTTGTATTGTATGTGTTTAAATTACTTGCTCGTTCATCTTATGTATATTGTTTGGTCTCGTTTTTCTTCTTTCATTTTATCTGTACTAATTCATGTTTATTCGGAAAACATTCTGTGCTCGCGTTGTTTGGTGGTTTTCGTTACGTGGAAGAGACAGAGGGAAGGAGAAAGAGGGCTCTCTTTACCAGACCCGATTATAGGATAAGAAGGTGACAATTGGGTGGCGTAGCTGCATGGCGTTCAGAGTCGAATTTTTTATGCGGAGTGTACATGTTGACATTGCAGTTCATCTTACGACTCATGGAACTGGACTTTTTCATTCATGATAAAATCATTACCTTTAGATTTTTTGCTTAAAATGTAAACAAAAACTGTTGTGCAGAATTTAAATGTATATCAAATTTTACAATATATGCTACCGGGTCATTTCACTACACGACTTCCTTTCCTTTTGTTACCCTGAAGGATAGATAACTCGTGACAGATATTTGCAACATTTTGTTTAATTGTGTGTGTTCGTATGTATATGCTTTATTTTTATTTGTGTGTGTGTATGTTTATATCTATTGCTTGAGGTTACCTGCTCTCACGTGTGACTGTGGTCCAGTCATTGTCACGGAGACTGTTGTTTGGCTAACCATAACAGATACCGCAGAGGCAACTGTTGGATGTAAAATCTTTAGTCAACTGTGTGATCCGATTGGCTTTGGCCACATGAACAAATTAACAGAAGCTCTCTCTCTCTCTCCCACTATATATATATATATATATATATATATATATATATATATAGAGAGAGAGAGAGAGAGAGAGAGAGCAATGTATCTCCACTGCTAGATGAAGACCTCCCCCATTTTTTCCACAGAACTCGTTCATCTGCTATCCTCATCCATGCAGCTTGAAAAACGTTGAATTTAATCTACCCATCATGCATCTAATCTACCTCATTTCTTTTCTCTGAGAATCTAGTGTAGAATGTGTGTCGTGCACCTTCCATCTCATCGTCTTATGTCATCAGCCCATGTTCACTTCATCTTCCTCGCAGTCCCGATTACATCTTCTCTCTTTGCGATTCAGTCCATTAATTTATGTTTCTGTCCCTCCTACTTATTCTTAGTATGCTCTTTGGGTAACTCTTCATCTCTGAATCATTTGCGCATTCCATATCCACGTTTCACAGCTGTAAGGTACATAATCACATGTAAGACACATTGATTATAGATATAAACTTTACGCTTCAGATATATTGCTATACTTTCAAAGGAGCTCCATACCAGTTTGCATCTTCTATTTATTGCATCAGTCATCTTGGCATTCAATGATTTCAGGTCGATACAATTTTTCTCACTGTGAATTTTTATTTATTTCTTTTTAGCATGTTGATTGTACATTACTTCTGTTTTATTTCAATTTATTTTACTTTTATTCTCGATTCCAATTTCTTAGTTCTTCCATTCTGGTTTGTAGTTCTTCTGCACGTGACGCAAACAACATTGGCATCAACGAATCGTAGGTGACTAAGCGATTTTTATTTCATCTTCATATCGATTTCAATTTTGGAACTTTTTTCATTCAATACTGCAGAAAATAGTTTTGGAGAAATTTAGTTAATCTCCTTGCCTTATCTCTTTTTCAACTTTGAATTCATGAAAGCTCGATAATGAAAGAAATCATGAATATATATGATATTGTAATCAAGTATATGAAAAAAAAAGCAGAACAAAGTTTAGGGAAAACTGCAAATTTAAAATAATTTAGATGGATATAGCAACATTGCTTTTTCTTTGTTCAGTAAACGCATACAACGTTTTTTCCAAGAAGGGTGGTTCTTGTTGGTTCATTATGTCTTAAGAGGCTTTAAAATTATAGTAAAAACAGAATGATTTTCCTGCTATTTAGCTGGTGCAGTTCCCAGAAGAAGTGCGTACTGCATTTGTTCTGAGAAGCCAATCAAGAGCAAAATCGCAACAAAATAGCAAAAATATGTATGAAATAAAATTCACGATAGGAAGAAAAATTTTGGTCATGATGCGACTAGAGAACAATATCCTTAATTAGATGAGACATACTCAATTTGCGGAAGCCTTATTTGACAATAAATAGGTTGGAAATACTGACAACTGGGGAACAGGGACACCAGCAGTAATTTTATCTTATATCCAAATAACGTTTATGCCAATTTTGGTGCAGATAGATATACCAGAATGGAAGCAATTTGGACCATTGAACTTTAATTTAACAAATGGGTTGGCAACACTGATACACTGCATCAGTGAAGACGAATCTGGCTCCAATGAACGAGTTAGCTAAGACTGTTCAAGTGACCGTTCAAAACACTTCTCTAGACCTTGTTAATTAGAGCTTTCAGTTGCTGAGGAGAAAGAAGTTTCGAGTTGAGACGGAGGTAGTTTTACCTCAAACTAAGCCGATAGAGATTAAATGTTGCAATAATGTTATCGCTGTATTGATGTTTCTCCACAAGTTTGCCATTGTTGTATTTAGAAGCAAAAAAGCATCGAAAACATAAGAAATCCTCTGCAACCAATAAAATGTAACGTTGCAACCACCAGGTTTACCGTTATGTTGAGTATGGTTGCACAGATGTCCAAGTACACTGAAATCGAAGTTAGAAGGTGTGTTTATAAGGCCTTCTAAGCTTCATGACTTATTTATTAAAGTAATTATTAACACATTTCCAAGAAACTTAATTTATAAAAAGGCATTGTTGAAAGTTACAAGTGAAATATGAGCGTAACCTCTGGCTGAAAGAAATCTTCCACGTCTTTTGAACTAATGCTCGTAACAGACTAAAGAGCTTTAGTTTTACTAAGCTACAACTTCCCAGTTCTCTTTTGTGACATGGCTGGGTATTAAATGTTTTTACCACCTTATTCCCAGGGTTTTACCTTTCCCTCCCACACAAACAAAAAATTGGTAAGTACTTCTTTCTGCAAAGGATTGCTTCCTCTGTGTTCTACCTTCCTAGATCTTCTCTTTGCTAGTCAGCAAGGTTCATCGTTAACTTGAAGAGAAAAGTTCGAAGGAGGAAATCGATTTGGTTTCTTGTTCACGGTCTTTCCTGGAGGAACGTTGAAACGGTTAAGCCAGTGGAAACAGGTGGGCCCACGAAAAGCCACCTCTAAATTATTCACGCTTCGCAAAGTGCAGGTGGCAGAAGAGAACCTTTTCTATCTTAATCCACATAGGAAGCTTCAACTGCAAGTGGATGGGTAAATTTCTATATAGAAGTGTTCAGATTCTTTGCAACAAGGAGCTTACTAATGTTGGAAGAGGTTTTTTGTTGTGATTGTGTGAGTTTGTTTCTGGAGTATTTTCACTTTCAAGAGTTGAAAAGGAAACAAGCAGTGTATTATAATAAAATATGAACATCTGTTAATGATGGGTATGTTTATCAGGAAAGAAAAAGACACATCATTAACTTTTTGGTACAAGGGCTCTGTATTCAAGCCATACTACGTCAGCAAGACTTCTCACGTGTGCAAGTATTCCATACACTATGTGTGGGTAGCAATTCCATAAATGATGCGTGGGTAGTAATCCGTATATTTAATCTACCTAGTGTTCCATATCCCAGGTTTTGTCCAGGGTAACATTTGGTAGGAATTGCCGTTATTCAGTAACGAAACGAAACTCCGTACTATTTCATGATGAAATGAAGTTTCAACTGATGTCACTCGGGCTCAGGGATTCCACCAGGATTTTCAGTTTGTTGGCGGGGGCCTCTAAAGTGAAAATTGGGAGGATGTAAGTGGAACTTTACACAGTTTCTATCGATTTTTCACCGCAAAAAGTTTAAAGCTGGGTGGAGGGTGTCGTCGAGAATTTGGGGGTGACAACACCCACAGTAGGGGGTCTGGCGGAATCACTGCTCGGGCTGGACATTAGATAAATGAAATCTTATGATGTCGGGGGAAATGAATTTCGGATTTGGGCAAGGATTTTTTAACGTTTCCAGCTATAGGCCTATATTTTGCTTTTCGTTTCCACATTAGGTAAGCTCCGTGTTGAACGATATACCGTGAGACCTCCCAGAGTGACCATCTCTCATCACGATCGGTTTTTACTGGAACGGAATTATACCCCCATAAGAGCAATGTACTACGCTGTTAAAATTTTTCAGAGACATTCCTGGAGAAAACTAGGCAACTGTAGCTGCATGGGAATTTCCTGTAACTTGGCTATAAAAACAGCCACTTGCAGATTTTAGAACCCTCAAGCGAGATTTGAACACATCTTTAGTTAGAAGTCTTAGTGACTGGACTAAATTGCCACTGAAGAACTCAGTACATCAAAACAGTACAGAAGGTCAGAAATACGTTGCCCGTGGGTAGTACCCCGAAAACATAAACAAAGTTACTTCCACGGCTTACGTCATGTTCTAATAATATTTTCTATTTGTCAATTAGAGATTGTAATGCCCATTCATAAGAATATTTCCTATTTCTTTAAAATACGTGATTAAAATGGCGGCAGCAAACACTTGGTCAGAATTGCTTCTTCGATTACGATAAGAAACCATTTTCTCTTTCTGCGCATGTGCGAAAATCACGCTGGAAGAGAGAAAATGAGAACTTCCAAGTTCCAACCATGTGAAATAAATCTCTCGATCTTTTTGACCGACACTTTTCAGACACATCAGGAACCGCCGCCCTTCCTCCAAACCAACAACCACCAAATTGCTTTTTCGAAAACACTATATTCTTCCGCTCCTTAAGGTGACCAAAAAAAATGAAAATATGACGAAATTAGCACATCTTTCGTAACTCCGTGACGACCCGTGGTGTATCCCAACTAAATATTTATTTCTTACTTGTGTTACCAAAACAGAGCTCCTGCGTGACCATGTAATTACCGCGCTCGCCTTCGGTGCGAGGTGTCCAGGGTTCGATTCCCGGTTGGAGCTCCATTTCACAGTAAAATTTCGATTGCCTATACCAAGATTACTAGTGTAGGTTAATGTTAGGAAGGACATGCGGCCGTAAAACATCTGTCCAAACCAAAAATTATCTGTGAAATACGCTGACCCCATCTCTCTACCATTGTGAAAACCAATGAAAACAAACACACTTGAGTTGCCAAAATCTGTTAATGATATTCTAGCCTCTTAGAGGGGGGGGGGGGTTTCCAAATATGTTTATTAATGCTCTAACTTCAAGGGAAATAATGTTAGCAAAACCAGTTATTGATAGTCGAACTTCTAAGAAAATGTTGTTAGTTAGCGATCATTTGAGATGAGCAGAAAATATTTTCAAAATGTAAACGAAACTCTCTTTCTTATTCTGAAATAACAGAGATGACATCTTGAATAGAAACACGTTTTGATCAGGAATGTCAAGCATGCGTCTCTGGTGAGATACAAGAACTTACGCTTTCTTCACCAATAAAGGGTGTCGAAATATTTACGTATTACACCTTCTCCGCATCTTGTAGAGACGCAGGAAGGAAGAGAGAGAGAGGTTAGAGATCTTGTATATATAGTAGGAAAGAGAGGGAGAACAGTAACACTTTCTTGCGGATCCTTTTGCCCAACTCCACTGAAATATTCATGACGTAATCTGATTAAAGACATTGACAAGATTACAGCACGAGGCCAAGTAAAAGGGGGGGTGGCGCTTTTCCAAAAGATAAGGTCTTCAACTACTGGCGCAAAAGCACACAAGACGCGTGAGGAACCGAGGAGTGTGTCTAGATTTCATACCCAGTTCTGTTCTTTACGTCTCTCAGCGCTGTTTCTCATCGTTAATATTTGAAAAAGAAATGACACCTTGTTTCTCCAGACCCTTTTCTTGCTGCCTGTTACCTTGCATCATTCTAGATAGTTAACATTTTATAACTTCCATTCGATTTGAAATGTTCCCCTCCTACTTCGTGTAATGAATATATTTTTCCTTCCTTTTTTTTTGGACGAGTCTTAAGGGCACGTGTGGTATTCTTAGACAAATGCACAATGTTGGTTTTCTTTTGAATCAGCTTTTAATAACATAAGAACGGAACGCGTTATATAATATACAATGAGTTCAACAATCAAATTGATTGGTATGTATGGTGGAGTGCTTTGAATGAGGTACTGTACATGTCTAAAATGAGATTTCTTATAACATTCTATGGACAAGAAGAATGCAGCATGAGCCTGAGATGCCTACAGGACAATAATAAATTCAAATTCAAAACGAAGAATGCAATACAAATTCAAAATAAATTAATCCCTCATTTATAAATATATTTTAGTTACATAGAGTAATGAACAAAAATCTATCAACGTTAAAGTTATCACAAATATACATAAAAAAATATTGCCGTGGCTGGGATTCGAACCACTGTTCTCTCAGTTGACCGTTAAGAGACCCAGATACGAGTCTCGGTTACGGCTACAAATAATTATTTTCTATATATGATCAGATAGCCACTACATATGGTCCTTGATGTAAAGTTAAATATAACTTGACTGGTAAATACAAATACGGTATCAGTTTCGTAAGGATACGGTATATCAGGTTTCGTAAGGATACGGCAGTATACGGTATTATCCAGGTTACTTGCATCACTGAAGACACATTTGTTTTTGGTTTGTATTAGAGTTTCTATATTTCTTCACTCTGTTCTGTAATATCAATTCCTTAACACGACTGCTCTTTAATTCTGTAGCACCGAGAGAGTTGGATCTTTCACTGACAACCTACTTTATAACAGACTGAGGCAGTGGTCGAAAATCTTGAAGAGCCAAATTTGTGACGTTCTTACCTTCATTTACTTTCTTCGTGTATTCAGTTAGTTGTTCTCGTTTATTCATGTAGTTCGAGGCTCGAATCCAGCTGCAGACTAACTAATTAACTAACTCTATGGCTTATGGAACTCGCAAGTTCATCGCCGCAGTAACAAACGTTCGCCATTGGATTCTATCCTGGGCAATATCAAGCCAGTTTTCATCACGAACACCTACTTCTCGAAGATCTTTTCTAATATTGTCCTCCCAACGACGTCTCGGTCTTCCCAATGCCCTCTTTCCATCGGGCCTTCCAACCAGGATAGAATATAATATTCGTTTTCCCCCCATCCGAGCTACATGCCCTGCCCACCTTAGTCGTCTCGATTTCATTATTTTTACAACATCTGGTGAATCGTACAGTCCGTGGAGTTCTTCATTATGCAGTCTCCTCCACTCTCCAGTCATCTCGTCCCGTTTCGGCCCGTATATCTTTCTCAAAACCTTATTTTCAAATACACGTAATTTATGTTCATCTGCTAGGGTGGTACTCCAACTTTCGCAACCGTAAAGTATTACCGGCAGAATAACCGTTCTGTATATTTTTAATTTCAATTTCCTTGATATTAATCGCGATGTTAGAAGTTTTTGGAATCCTAAGCGACTTTTTAATTCTTCCGTGACCTCATTTTTGCTTGTTACGTATGCTCCCAAGTATTTAAATTTGTTTACTTTCTCTATGACCTAAATTTGTTTCCTTTCTCTATGACCATGTCCGAATTCTTATGTTTTTAATTCCTTCATTCCCTGTGCTTCGGCTTGTTATCATGTATTTTGTTTTATCTATGTTTACTTGTAGACCTATCGCATCGCACGCTTCTACTAAGACATCGGTGTTGCTTTGTAGTGCATCTATATCGTCCCCTATTAAATCTACATCATCCGCGTATACACACAGTTGATTCAAACCATTCAATGATAGTCCCTTTTTGTCCCCTTTAATTTTTAAAATCGCATATTCTAACGCGAAGTTAAACAGTAGTGGTGACAAGGCATCGCCTTGTTTCAATCCGTTGCTAATCTTGAAACTATCTGACATATTATTACCTATCCGTACTCTGCTTATGGGGTCGCTGAGACACATCTTCACTAGTTGCACCAATTTTTTCGGAATTCCAAATCGTATCAGGATACTGTATAACTTGTCCCTTTTGATAGAATCATATGCTTTCTTAAAATCAATGAATAGCTGATGAACCGTCCCATTGTATTCCCATTTCTTCTCCAAAATTTGTCTCAAAGCAAAAATCTGGTCCAACGTGGATCTATTTCTTCTAAATCCACATTGGTGATCTCCAATTATTTCATCTACGTATACATTTAGGCGTGTTAACAGAATATTACTTAATACCTTGTAACAGGTTGGAAGTAACGAGATTCCGCGGTAATTATTGCATTCCGACTTATCGCCTTTTTTGTAAATCGGAACAATTATTGA
>JAGDQP010006704.1:0-70871 GCA_022664845.1 Lepisma saccharinum | reverse complement strand
AGTTCTGTATTAGGGCTTTTTCAAATTGACTTTCTTGTTTTTGAAATACGACCAAAAATGTTAGTATACTGTCTAACTGTACCTCTTCCCCTTAAGAAACTATTTGATTGGTTCATTTCATATTACACGCGAAATTTTAGAAGAGAAAGTAAGAGGAACCCAATTCACATAATGCGTTTAAAATTGTATTACAAATCCGTTAATTTTTGTAATACGTATGAAAACGAACACTCAGAAAACAAAAAATCCTACTTTTTATTACCTATTTTACCTACTTTTTATTACGCAAATTTTTTTTATATCAAATAAATTTCTTCACAACTTGCTCAAATAATAAATTATTCTTAATGGAAGTATAAAGTTTACCTATGTGTATGCTGAAGGATAAATATGCAAAACTGTGTATTCACTATTAATTTCAATGTATTAAATAGCTTTGAATTTTATCTAAGGCCTTTGGGCAAATTTGGATAATACCGAATGGATGATGATGATAGAATTGGTGGAATGAAGAAAGTGGGAGGACGAAAGAACCCTGAAGAAACCCACACACACCGTTTTCGTTCACTACAAAGTCCACATGGCACGAGCCGGGATCGAATGGGGACTCCACGGACCGTAGGTGAGCGCTCTACCACTGAGCGACCGCGGCTCAAAAATGGCTCTTACGCTTTATGGAATGTATTATCATAAGATGTTCGCAAACTGATAGTACAATTGAGAGCTGAAAACTCAACTGAAATGAACTCAAATATATCTTAGAAAATTTAAATCGTGGAACATTTCGTTTGGGAGATGTAGCGTGGAAGGGGGGGGGGGGGGGGTAGGAATTGCGTTTACAAAATTTGCTGTTACTTAGGAAGGAAGGAAGGAACAGACGTCATTTCAGAAGGAAAGCAGATACGTCGAAACAGTAAAATATTGTTTCTTTTTTTGAACCTAATTAGCCATATACACCTCTGAAACCACTTCGTTCATCGTGTACGGACGAAAGTAACGAAAACTTTCCTACATGTTGACTTTCTTTTGTAAAATATACAATAATTAACGTCATTTCTTCTTTCCTTTTCAAAACTGTTACAATTTGTTTTAATGTATTAAATATATTTCATGACTATCTTCCGTAGCGAACACCATATATTCGTAAGGTTTCTCAACCTGGGGGTCGCGACCCCTGATGTGTGCAAGGCGGTCGCGATCGAAGGTGAAAAAATCAGTTTAACTATGGTTTTGTACGTTAAAACTAATTAATTTCAAAGAAAGTATTTTATTTTGCTTGCTGTTTTTAATAATTACTAAAGATAATGTAGTTTGCTACATAGTTTTGGATAATATAATTAGGATATTTATTATAAATACAGGAAATAAACTGTTATGTTTTTAAATGAAAAGCAAATATTACACAAAATAAAATAACTGTGGGTCGCCGACTAAAAAGCATGATGAAAGGGGGTCGCCCGCTAGAAGGCGTGGTGTAAGGGTGTCACAGGATGAAAAAGGTTGAGAAACGCTGGGCTAAGGTACTTGAAAAGGAACTGTATTAGTGCCGCAAGTTATTTAAATTAAAAAAAAAATAATGATTTTTTTCAACTCTGCTATTTAGTAGCTTAGACGGCACGACTACCGCGGTCAGATACATGCATAGATTTGTACCAGTCCTACTCACACTCTAACTGAAGAAACCACTCACATTTCCTGTTAATTCGATAGCTAAAGTGAAAATTTGGAAACATTCAAAGTACACAAAATTGTTCATTGCTTTCTCCATCTCCCTACCTTACGGTGAGTGTCTTTATATCACAGAAAAAATTCACAAGCGACGACTGCATTTAGAAAAGTAGAAGAAAAACGGTACATGCGAATATTTCCAACACACAATCTATCAATGAACTAAAATTTTACATGTGTTGATAGATGCTATTTCTACCTGTTGGAAAAAAAAACTAACAAAATAAAAAGCTGTGAAGAAGAACAGCACTATACGCAAAAAAAGATCTTGGAACCTTCTGAATCTTTACGTGAATACAAATGCGAACAACGTACTACGAAATTTGAAATTATATACAAAACTGTCACCCTGCTGAATAAGTGGTCTTGCTCATTGCATTGTAACTAAGGGGTAATGGGTTCGATTTCCAGTTAGGATCCATTAAACGTAGTGGTTCGGAACCCATTTTAAACTTTAGTTCCCTTTCTTGAGATGTCGTCTTCATCCTATAAAATACAATCTGAAGAACCTTTGGGTCGAACTTCGAGCTGAACCATCATCATTCAAACGCACATTTTGAATACAGCCACAGTTACATAAAGATGCTTAAGGAAGTCAATTTTTCGACTGCACTCACCTCATAATGTTTAAAGAGTACTTTTGCAAGTGTCTCCCGAAACACTGTAGGACATAACAAAGATTCCACAATCACAACTCGCCTATCTTTAGGGTTGACAAGCAAGTACCTTGAACAGAGAACGAAAAAAAAAAAAAATCCACATTAGAAACAAATATATACAACGGTTGGTCACCAAATAACGCACAATAAAAGTATAAAAATCTCAACGTAAGTGACATGCAAGTGATATGTTATACATACATAATGTGAAGCATACTGAATATGCCTACATTATTCGATGTAACTGCCTCCTATTTCAACGCATTTTAACCACCTGTTTCCATTTCACAAAAGCATTTCGGAAAAATACGGTATCATTATTTCTAAACAATGCCTTCACCTCGAAATGAGTTCTTTATCAGAATCAAAGCTTTCTCCATGTGGAGAAGACTTTGATATACCAATTCTGAGACCGCTAGATCCGGGATGGAGGTAGGGTGAGGCATTGAAGTTCAACCGAGAGACTGAATCTTTGTCAAAGTCAACTGCGCCGTCTAAGAACCAAATTTTCGCACCCATCTAAACATATTCTTCGACAATTAATTACGGTAATTTTAAGGATACTTACTTTGAACAGCTGCAAGTGCCTGATCGCTTTATAAGTGTTATGCATCTGTCAGCTCGTATCCACCACGTCAGCAGTTTCAGGTGTGGAGGCACTTGTTCTTCCAGCCTTGAGACGATCTTTGTATTTTCGAAACTTACATGATAACTACATAAACATTTGACATGTTACATGACTTAGAATTGTAATTTATTTTTTTCTGAATTGCCTCTACCAGATATCTATGAATAAAGGTTTCAATTCCACAGACATATTTCTCCCATTGACTCACTAGCAAGTAGATTCCACGTTTATAAAATGCTGTGATTTGTTGCTGGAAGCAGCTATACACAGACTCGAGGAGGGCATCCCGAAACTTGAAAAATCTTGCCACGCATATACTGATGAGCATGCTGCCTGGGTGCAAGTTAGATATGATATAATTTTCTGGTCGAACCCAATAAGTTTAATTCATTAAGCTCAATTGCTGGATTATTCGTAAAGTATATGTGGTTTCAAGACGTGAAAAGAGCTGTGACCTTTCCTATTTATAAAACTTGGGTTGGTATTGTGGCAGAGTTTGATATATTCTACTCAGTCCGTACGACAGACAGTGTCTAACTGTTTCACCAAGTATTAAATCAGGCGGCAATGCATCAAAACCTTACAGAGCAGTAAGGAGAGACTTCGGTGAGTTCCTCGGAACTTCTTGAAGAACCAAACAGCTCACTCCACTCACCTTTTGGTTCCGCAACGAGTGGATTCCACCACATCCTGCTCACTTGTCATGATGTAAGGATGCTCGCTCTTCTTAATTTCTTGAATTATTACGAGATGTGTGTTCGGCAACAAAATGAATTTTCGCATAGCTGACACGTAAGAATGTGTTGTTATTAAAAAAAATATTCGCTAGGGCCTGACGCAGTTTTACATTTATTTAAATCATTAAAAGAGGATCCTCAACAGCGAGTATTTTCCAAGAGAAAAACCTATTCTGTAAATTAAACTCTCCTTGGGTTATCCAGCTGTGTGTATTGTTTAACAGACTCTACGACTGTTTAGTTGGTCCAATCGTCAGGGGTCCCTCAAGATGTCTCAACCAGAGTTATATTAGCCACAATGCGACAGAGAAACATATACCTAAAATGTTTAAAGCAGGCTAGAAGGTAATTAATTTGCCACTTAATGAAAGTATAGGTTTAATGTTTGTTCACACCCAAAGTTAAACCAAAAGAATGCGTAAGGTTTGCAAAAATAACGTCTCTTTTTAATAACAACAAAGAAATCCTGCAGAATTATAGAAGAACATACTACTGCTTTGACTCATGAGTTGCAGAATGTTTGATTTGAGCAGCGATTTAACTTTTTATCCAGGACGTAACTTTTCAAAGACGGTAACCTCCAGTAATATGGGATCGAACCACGCTTACAACTTATTTTAAGTGAGACTGCGGAAGCACAGACTACCACGTGTCCTTAAAGTGGGCTGTCTTCATCCCATCTCCCTAATCTCACCTCAACGAGAACTTCTTATGTGCAAGAGTCGCAATTAAAAACCTTGGCTTTTAGAGACACGCACTTTTTTAAGCGAATTAGCCTACTATCACTTTTCAAAGCAAGTACCGTAGTGAGGGGTGACTTTGAACAAAGATTGGGGAAATCTTCGAGGTTCAGTATTTGACACAGATTAACCTGTTACAAGAAAATAAAAATTACTGGTGCATTTTGTGTTTAGTACAATTAAGAAAAATGCCAGTTCTCAGTATTTGAATGCATTACTGCTAAGCAAATAAATATGAAATTTGGTAAACAAAATTCGTGAAATTTTTTTAGAAGAAAAAAATTAGTGTATACTACACAGATATAACAAGTTGGAAACCTGCGTTTCGTTGCTAATAGTAGGTAATGGTGTTCACATTCAGAATGTAAGTGGTAATTGTCAAACAGGTTTTTGTGTGAAGGTAAAAAATTCTTTTGTCAAACAAACGTGCATTTCACCTATATGTGGGGGAGACTTTGAACACTATCGTTTCTTTGCTTCAACAACAGAGAGCGTGGATGATCCTGTTTTAGACACCGATTCTTCCATGGAGGCAGAACAACTACTGATGGATGAAGCGAGAGAAATTGAGGAAATGCAAACAGCAGAAGAAGACAAAGAAATCACGCAAGGCGATTTCCTTCTTGTACGGTTTGCGAATAAAAACAAAACAAAAAAAACTGTTAAACACTTTGTAGGACAAGTAATTCAGAAGAGTGGATTGGACATTCAAGATAAATTTATGCGAAATGAGAAGGACAGTTCTCGATTTGTCTGGCCATTGAACGATGACATTTCATCTATTGATGTTGACGATATTGAGAAACTATTGCCACAGCCTGAGTATGACCGTCGGGATAGAGCAGTATTCGGTGTTTCTTTCATGAGTTACAATATTTGTTAAGACACTCCTGATTCCTATTGTTCACACTTGAGTGTTATCTGTTTGCTGTATGGTACTACCGTATATGAAAGGCTATTGTTTTGTACTCACAAGTTCATATACCGTAACTTTTTGGGTGTTATAAAACACACTATTCACTGTAGGCTTATGATGTTATATTTCGTTTGTCAATATATCCTTGTAATTCCATTTTCTTTATTTCCTTAGCTGTATAAATGATTTGAACGGTATTCATGCTAGGCCTAGGCCTCATTTTGTTTTTGAATGAATTGGTAAAATTGCTTTTTTTAACTTTGGAAGGCAATAACACAACTTTGAAGTAAAGTAGAATGTATTTTTTTTTACACCAGATGAAAGAGTATGAGCTGAGGGTTTTTTCTACTTATGAGACAGGTGTAAATAATCAGTTATCTTTCATTTTTACTCCTGACAAAATACAGAGTCAAATTTGAAAAAATGTATTTCTTTACATAACTCCGTCAGTTTATGTCCCAGAACAACAAAATCAATATCTACATGCAAGGCTGTTCAATCTCTTCCACATGGTGGGGTCTCTTTGAACAGGAGTCTTGCACAGACCCAGATATGACCATGCAAAGTTCAGTGTTCAAAGTCACCCCATCTTGGGGGGGACTAAAACACACCATTTTTTATTTTTATTTCAACAAGTTGCGAATGTAAATGAACAAATGTACATAGGTTTTGTAGCTAAAAGAACAACATACAATCTGAAACAGTTTCATGTGAAAATTCAGCTGTTCTAAGAAGTTGTTCAAGTTTCTTTCTCCAAAGTGTTCAATGTCACCCCACACTACGGTAATTACTGAGTTACAACGAAACTTATATGTTCTTAACAGTTACACAGAGCAACAAATGAAAAGAAAAAAAGCACTGGAAAAAGAGTTAAAACTTACCGAAAATAGAGGAAATGAATAAATTCAACAAGCATGTCATATAAATCATCCTTGTTTTTGTAATTACGAATCTTCCTTGTTGTCCCATCCGGCTGAGATTTTACAATACTTGGAACAATGCACCGAGGGTTGGATTCACCAGCAAATCCACATCTATTGAAAAAGAAATTCTATTATTAGTCATTAAGTTCACAAAGTACAAGATCAATTCTTGCAATGAGTTTGAACTTATACGTCGTTTTTGAATTGTTAGTTACACAGAAATACTTGGTTCCCCAAAATAATAAACATGTGCTACATGAAATTAGTAATAGATGCAAATGTCAACATCCGCAGTTATTATTATTGTTTTCTTAATTATATGGAGGGATTCGATTATCTATGAAAACGTGAGCACGGCAAGCACAGTGGAACGTATTCTCCCGGCTGCACAGCAATATTTTGCGCTGAACATCGCGGCACTAGAGTGACTGTCGAACAAACTACGACTTAATGAGAGATTCACTTCGGGTTTTACGTTGTACATTTTATTATTTATTAACAATATAATAAATAAAATAATACACGACGTAATACCCAAAGTAAATCTTTCATTATGGAAACTCGTCATTGGTTGAATTTTATTTTATTGTCTTTAGGCACCTAAGGCTCAGGCCAGGATAGGGGGAGGGGAAAGGATTCGGTCAGGACCTATGCTTAAGGTACCATCCCGGCATTTGTCTGGTGACAGGAAAAACCCTGGATAAATCTCAGTCGGGATGGTCGGCCGCTTGGATCGAACCTACGACCTCCCGACACAACCCTAGAAATTAGATTTTCACTCTTATGCGACATTTTGGTTATTCTAGTCGCCATTTCCAAAAAAAGTTTAGGCAATGGAAAATGCTTAAATTCACTCATAAAAAAGCCAATACATGCTTTACATGTAAGTATTATTTAATGATACAATATTTTCTGCATACATTTACTTAAATCTAAAAAAAAAAAAAAAAGAATACTTGCAATAAAATCCTTTCTTAGAAAATTCCCACAACTATAACTTCTTTACTTTCCATAGAATGACAGATGATTAAACTACACTTTCATGCGGTTACTTGGAGTATGCATATCTTCTTGATATAAAATTTTAATGCAATTGAAAATGGTTGCAGTTCAATGAGTTCCTTAATGTGCTGCACACCTGATCTTTAAAAGTTGACCACCTTATCCCGTTGTCAGCCACATCACTGCACACAAAACTCGATAGCTACTTTAGGGTCAAGTCTATCTAGATTTAGTACATGACACTTGATTCTCAATAGGTCCCGTAATGAATCTACACACAGGCAGTTTCGTTGTGCTGTCTAGCACAATTTTTCTTGTCTCGTTCACATGATGTAGTGCCTACTGGCAGTGCAAGAAATCTATTTCCTATATACCTAACTTCAGGAAAAGAACACTTTTCTTCTTCTACACATCATTAAAAGTGATCCCTATTTCTGAGTATGTCTGCCAGGTGGAAACGTAATTTATACTGCAGGTAATCTTGCCCTGCCAGGTCACAGTCTTGCAAGCGGTTGATCCTTGATATCGGAGGTGGAAGAGACGAAGGAAATTTTGGCCAAAACGTGATAAATGCAGTTTTGTAAAGTTTTCGAAGGCCTCAAATAATGGTAGCTCGCTTCTTTTGTAAACATGTTGATAATGTAAATAAGTAGTCTATTACGAAGTAAGTCCATTTAGTTTGTACATGAACGTAAGAAGTTTTTTTTCTGTTTTCTGGAAAAACAAAGATTTGTGACTTATGTGCTTTTAGCTGTCAAGTAGAATATACAAAGGGCGTTCAAAATGTTTTGCACTATGGGCCATAACTTTTTTAATAATAGCACTAGGATCATGACATTTTGTGTGTATGTACTTGTGTCCTTTATGTACATACGCACACTACTCAATATATCCTCCAACCGCTGTGACGCACTTAGTCCAGCGTTCTTTCCATGCCGTAAATGCACTTTGGTCACAAGGGAACAGAAAGCAAAGAGGAAGGAAATTTATCTGGAACTCCAGAACATGTTCAGTGGTGACTATCCACAAAGCTTTGATGGCGTGATCATAGAGGATGAAACTTGGTTGTTTTACATGCATTCTAAGAGTAAAACGTAGTCCATGGAATGGCGTAATCTCGGTTCTCCATAATAATAATAAAAAAACGAGACTCCCAGATCAGCAGATAAATTTATGGCCACATTCTTCTGGGATCACCGTGGCGTAATCTTCATCGACTTTTTGGAACATGGAGCAACAATTAATAGAGAGCGGTATTGTTTGTCACTGGCAAAGCTGCAACGTGCTCTAACCGAAATAAAGTCATCAAACTCCACCAAGTTAATACGAGGTCTCACTCTGCTATTCACGCACAGCAGAAAACCAGAGGGATGGGATGGGAAGTGGTTCCTCAACTTCCCTATTGTCCGGACCTGATCCCGTCCGGTTGTTGTTGTTTGGTGTGAAACAGTGGTGTAATTGTCAGAGTCCGGGGTTTTACCAAAGTGCATTTATGGCACTGAAAGAACGGTGCGCCAAATGTTTCACAGCTGTTGGAGGGTACATTAAGCAACATGAGTATATACAAAAAGGACACAAGTACATGGACACAAAATTTCATGGTCCTAGTGCTACTATTAAAAAAGTTATGGCCCATAGTGCAAAACTTTTTGAACGCCCTTTGTAGAAGTATTTCCTTCATCTTGCCTTCTCTGGTGCTCGAAGAAACTTATTGCCGGTGTTCTGTCACGGCTAAAATGCACTGAATTATCAGCGAGCGACCACGGGAAGTTAAAAAAATAAAACTATATTCAACTCGCAAAGTCTAGTCGCAGTTGGCGACTGACGGAGAAAGATTAGGCGCAAATAGCACCAGCTAATTTCGAGCGTTACTCCCTAATGTTACGCCAATGCTCTACCACTGAGCTACGACGGCTCGGTAGGAAAATCGTCATAAAAACTTAAAGCCATGCAAGGGGACTATGCATCTTTATTTACCGTGATCAGCAAAAGTTATATAATCTAATGAAGCCAACAACTTGCGCTTCCGTAAAAATGAATTTAATTTCTTATGATGGAAATGTCTGTTGCTAGCATTTTTGGTTTTCTATGTTAGATGAACTACAAAAGGTAGATACATAATATGTTATATGTATTTTTTCTAAATACGATAGAAAGAAAAAAAATAGAAACCTTCAGAAACAAAAAAATATTATTTCTTGTAATAATTCTACGGTTGAATGATATGATGAATCGAGTAGATAAACTCTTTCTTCCCTTCCCGAACGTTATCGAAAAATAGGGGAAGGAAATAATAATAATAATAATAATAATATATATATATATATCATCTTCTTCTCCTCCTTACAGGAAAGAGGACGGCGGAAGGGTGGGCCGGACAGAAAGAGTATAGAGAAAAAGTCTCCTCCACTTCTTCCTCCTGAGTGGAACCTGCTTCTCGACTCAGGAGGGTCGACTCTCTCTCTCTCCATGATATATATATATATATATATATATATATATCATAGAAAACGGCTGAATATGATGATGATGATGATATATATATATATATACACGCTCCAATCCAGCGCAAGGTTTGCTTCGTCTTAGCAGACATTTTTCAAAAAGAAATGCGGAAGGTGATGCATACTTTTCCAAGCAGATACCAGAAATGTGTGGAAAATGAAGACGGAAAGTTACAGTATCTCCTAGCATGACATGCGTGAGTACATACATTGGTAGACACACTCTCATGTCGGGAGCATAGACTACATAGTACGTAGGTCCGCGCTCATGTTTCATAGATAATCTGATCATCCAGTACTTAATATTAACAACATGTAGATGTATCCTTGCCTAAGCCCGTCTGAACTACAGAGATAAGATTCCAGGAATGCGGAAGTAGTGGAAAAGATCTCTATTTTAGGCATCATACCGATATTCGTCCTGGTGGAAGAAGACAAGAAAACCCGTCAAAAAATCCTGAACCGAAGATAGGAACCTTCGCTTCTAAACCACGGGACAGAAACATTGTCATGAAGGACTAAATGCTTTGAGTATTACTCACAGTCTGTATGCCTGTTTTGAATAACAGATAAATACAATACGCAAGATCATCGTGATTTGCTCCAGTTTTCGAATAAATCCTACAAGAATTTGGAAAATTAGGAATTAATTCAAAGTTTTCAGATAATGCAAAACGTGTTTTGTGAGAACAGGCATGAGACCTCGTTTCTTACGGTATCATTTACGAAACAATTAACATTTCAAAAATAGATAAAGTATGAGGTGCATCATTTCATGAATGATAGCAGGAATATAAAGTGTGAATAATCATCCCAGCGTAAGCTAAGAGGTCTTAGTCTTTACGGAGCACCTATCTATCTATCTATCTATCTATCTATCTCTATATATATTGCCACTGTCGCCACTGTCTTTTATTCACAGCAGCTCCCCAATTACATCACAATGCTGGGTGGGCACCGTTCCAGACCCTCTCGCTTTGAAAAAAAATCCCTTGGCAGAGCCGGGACCCCACGATCAGCAGTCAACGAAGGTAAACCACTCGACCAGCCCAACACGTCTGGTCAGCGTGGGAGCAGTAGACCAACTTCTTCCTCCGGGAGAAAACTCATCCACTACTGGATTGAATACGGCTGTGAATTATATATATTAGTCTTCACTACAAAGAGCCCGTTCTTGATATCCTTCTTGTACATCGTGGAACACGTAATATGTACTCTCAAACTGCCTTATCAATGATCACAGACAATGAAAATCACAAGGACGGCATATTGGTGTATCTCTCATTAAGTCGTGAAAGTTTTTGAACTACACACTGCAGATGTCTTTGTTTTTCTGCTCCTGTAAATATTCTATAGATTTCCTACATAATTTTGAACCCACCTCACATAAAATCCTCCACTGCCCGCACTGCGCATACAATTTGCTCAGCTGTTCTCTTGCGAAGTTGACTTGTTTTTTGTTTTTTTTCAACTCGAAATACGTAACTTCGTTAGTGCTGCGGAGTTTTACGTATAATTTTGACAAGTGGAGTAAAACGAGCTCACCCAAGACTCTAAAGATAGGCCTGTTCCTAGGCATTTTCACTTTCAGACCATCCGACTGTTACTATCATCTACGTGAACTACTCGAAAATTATGCTACTTTATCATTATAGTCTAGATAGAACCTTAACTGTGCGATAGGTAGGTCCATTTCACCTCGCACCTGGAAAAATAACAAGAGGTCAAACTTTTGGTACTTGTAATCCTATGTTTCTAGTATGGGTTGCATTCTGTCTTTTCTCAGTTGGAAAATGCGTACATTAAGAAATAAAATAAAACTTTCTTTTCGACACTTTTATTAAAAAAAAAAAAAAAAAAAATGCAGCGGGCCGCAGCTTGGGCATCTCTCTCTCTCTCTCTCTTAGACTACAATTTGCGCTTTACATTGATTTATTGTCTTCGAGAATTAGTGTGTTATGTTAATACCGCTACCAGTCACTGAACAACTAGGGTGTTGGAATTGAAAATGATGGCTTCACTTTACTTTATGGCCTGTAAAAAAAATGTAAAATATACAGGATAAATTTAATTCTTACGTGTGTGGAAGTGCTAACACGAAAAATATAGCAAGTGTGAAATGAGAGTGAAACTGTGAAAAGTACTTGAAACTATGTAGCTAGGCCTACTTGCGTGTTGGGGCAAGCTCATAAAATATGTGTGTCAAACTATAGTAATGTAAATCACGCACGAATAATGGAAAACGGCATTTGTTTACTATCGCCGCACCAGACCAAAATTTCGAAATTTACCTCCCACATTCGCTGTTTTTTTTCCTTATCTGCTCAGCGACTGCCTAAGGACACTTGGAGGTTAGGTGTGTTTTTTTTCCCCATATGCACAGCGACTAATCAAGGGCACTTGGAGGTTAGGTTCGGTGTATTATTTTCCTTCTGCACAGTGACTGATCAAGCGCACTTCAGTTCATGTACCAGAAATTTCTGTCGATCACGCTTCAACAAACACCAATACACTACAAATAATAAAACTTCAGCTAAAGTCAACTACTTCCTTTCGTTGCAGATTTTTGCCACTTACATTGAATACCACGTTGCCTTCTCACACAATGAAAATAGTATGTTCCTCTTCTCTTCAGTAGACCATGTCTTTCACACAATTTTAACAAGTTAACCTCGTCATTTTTGTACAATTCGATAAAACTAACGCAAGACATATCACAGCCTTCACAAACACGCGCCATTTGAACACTGCCAACTGTAACTCTACGCAAAATAGTGGGTTAACTATAGTAGTGACGCACCAATTTTTAGAAATTTACAGGAGGAATTGAGATAATTGTGTGATGTTTGAGAGCATTAGGGAGGTAAATATTGATGTTGGTAACATTTGAAGAGAATAATGATTTAGTTTTAGTGTGTTTTGAAGATGTTTTAGGACGCACTGCATGTTGTGGCGGA
Organism: Lepisma saccharinum; assembly: GCA_022664845.1. Classification (NCBI taxonomy): domain Eukaryota; kingdom Metazoa; phylum Arthropoda; class Insecta; order Zygentoma; family Lepismatidae; genus Lepisma; species Lepisma saccharinum. The sequence continues at coordinate 58,077 of JAGDQP010006704.1, read as the reverse complement.
GGGAACTATTTTGCGTAGAGTTACAGTTGTTTTCATGTGGAAGGCGGTAAGGCAGTGTTGAAATGGCGTGTCTTTGTGATGATTATGACATTTCTTGCGTTATTGTTTATGAATCGTATGGAAATGGCAAGGGAAAGTACATTTTGAAGGTTATTTAGCAGAGTATTTATGTAAGGAAAGGAAAAGGCCCCGAAACAATTGTACACGATGGAAATTGGGAGAGTTAACACGCCTGCGTGCTGAAGGTAAGTGTGAATATGTGTCAAAATATATTTTGTAAAGATACATGACCGCACCTAACTTTACCTAACCTCCACGTTCATATGTTCAGTAATTTAAGATAATTTACGAAAATGGAAAATAAGGAATTATTAATAATAAATGTGAACATATAAAAATACATTTTGTAATGATACATGACCGCACCTAACTTTACCTAACCTCCACGTTCCTATGATCACTAATGTAAGATAATCCACAAAAGGTGCAAGAAAACAATTGCGTAAACCGCTCGCCTCCCATGAACACGTAATATGTGTGTTTTAAGTGATTTTGGTTTAGTTTTAGTGATTTTAAAATTGGTGCGTCACTACTATAGTAATGCCAAAATAGTTCCTTCCGCCACCATATTTAGTGCGTTTTAAAACATCAACAAAACTAAAAACACATTGTTACTCACCTTTCATGTTATCCACATTACACTTTCACTCCCTTTTCATCACAAACAGAAATAAATTGCATCCATTCTTCCTGAAAATTTCTTAAAATTGGTCCGGTGATAGTAAACTTAACCCTGAAAAACTAACCTGACTATAACTAACCCATCCTCACACCCTCGACATTTTGACTTTCTGAGTAGATTTATGTCACTTTCTGCGACGCTTCATGTCATATCTCCGGAACAGTGCGATTCCGTGGGGAGTGCCATAAATCGACTGAGGTCAAGAAAAACACGATTTCCGGGTCGTTCTAGGTGGATCCGCACATCTTCACTCTTAACATGTCATTCATAACACGAAATGTTATCATTAGTTTTCCTCCGCATGCCACCATCTATGTTATGCGTTAATGAATTCGAATACCGTACATACTTTACGAATTATTAATGGCATATGGCTTTATGTAAAACATTTTGGATTGCCGGCAAGCGAAGGGTCATCGTGTCTGTGGTAATTATTTACGCGCTAGCGTACATTTGGTCCAATAGTTGGCGCAAGTTGCGATATAAAAGTAAAGTTTATCCTAAAACATCTTCAGAGTTCTAATACTCCCCAGGGTCATTCCGTTCACATTCCATATGAGTTGTTTATATTCCGGCCGAAATGACTTTAAATATGCATGCTATTTACTTGCATTGTATTCAGCGTTTCATAGTTATGATACTAACCGAAAATTGCTGGGATTATATAAATACGAAAGTTAAGTTTGTCAGAAAAAAAGAGTGTTCTTATACTTACTTTGTATAAGCAGCTCCAATATCGATAACTACAGCATGTTTTTCACTAATAAGCCCAATTCCTTCATACAAAGGCATGATCCTTCATATAACAACAGCAGTGTGACCACCCAGCAAAAATATTTGGAACCAACTTGTGCAGAAAAATGTACTAGATCTGGGGGAAAAGTACTAAAATTTTATCTGCTCCCGTTTATGACATTTTACGATATTAATATCTTTTACAACCATTTCGCCAGACCCCCCTCCACTGTGGGTGGGGAGTGACCCCCCAAATCATTGAGATAACCCCCAACTTCAAAATTTTAACGGTCAAAATTCGATAGAAACCTTGCAAAACTCCACTTAATTTTGTTTAAGGCCTTTAGGCAATTTTGATTGGTCGATGGATAATGAAGGGATTTGTGAAATGAAGAAAATGGGAGGAAACGGGACAATCCCGAAAAAAAAACCACGCACACGTTGTTTATTCACTATAAATTCTATATGGTAGGAGCCGGGATCGAGCCGGAGACCCCACAAACCAGAGTTGTACGATCTACCAGTAAGCCGCCGTGACCTATCATAGTGTTCAGCCGAAAGTGGCTGGTCCTTCAAGGTAAGCAAAACGCTCTCCATTTATTCCGATCCTACGCTTTCCCTTTTATCTTAGGACACGGTTTTATCTTCCTTAATACTGTTAAAGAGTTGAATTTGTCTTCTTTCTCTCAATCATACCTTCAATTGCATCGCTCAGTTCAGCACAAATATCTGCGCAGCCAATATTTGTGGTAGTTTCTTTTTCACTTCTTTATTTTTCCCAATATTATTCGTCTGTTCTCTTCAGCACTTCAATTCGCACCTTCTGTTTCCAGCTGATTTTTTCCATTCTTCTCCAAATCCACATATAAAAGGCTTCAAATTTTCTTTCGTCACTCTTTCGTAGAGTTCAGGCTTCCACTCCATACAACCAAATATTCTATGCAAAGCATTTAAACCGAGCAGCCGTGGCTCAGTGGTAGAGTGTTGGTTAAGGATTCGGGAGGTCGTGGGTTCAATCCTAGCGGCCGATGATCCAAGGGGTTTCCTCATTCAAAGCAGGCAAATGTCAGGATGGTACCTTTAACTTAAGCTGCAGCTTCCCGTTTCCTTTCCCCTGGCCTATACCGACCTGAGCTTTCGATGCAAAAAGGCCAAAAACAAAGCAGTTAATTCATATCTTTCTCAACTCTTTGTTCAACGACCCGCAGATGAGCTTCTTTGTAAATGCATGTTTCGCCATTGCTATTCACGCCTTTATTCAGGATTAAATAATGGAATAACCTGGCGTTTTGATAAAATATTTAATCATTTTGAATCAAATTCAGCTATTTTTTTTCAGAGTGTAGGAGTTATTGGGTCAGAAAAAATATCCCGCCCCCACAAAATTCTAAAAGACCAAGAAGCGCACACGGAATCTATCCTCTTACCCTTCCCCAGAGATTTCCCCTTCCCCAAAGATGTAAAAATATCCTTTCTTCAAAGAGCTTTCTCTGAAAGAAACTGATGAAACTGGACGGTGAACTAAATATTCAGACCATCAGAACTATAAAACGAAAATTATAATTTAAAAGATCACAAAATGTTCAAAAATGTTAGTTGCTGATTCCTGGTAATTCTTTCACGTCAGGAAGATAAATTTCCTTTCCCTCCGAAACCATCGCATTGTGTGAGAACGGGGGCGAAGCAAATCTGAAACAAACGAGAAACGTGTTGATTAATTTTGTTGGAAATAGCTATTGCTCAATAATCAGTAATCTACAAGAATCGCATCATTTCACAAATTAAAGGACATGACATTCAGAGCTCACGAACGTCTCTCTCTTTAGACGACTACATTTTTTTACCTCAAAGTTGGCGGCACATATTTGATAACAGAGAAATCCTGCGAGAGAAAGAAACAAATAAGACGTCTTATTTTCAGATATTTCCGCACTTTCCCTTCTCTTCCCGGACCACGGATCATCTACAAATGGTCTCTGCCGTGCCGCTTCTTCGTATTGCTTTTGCCGGCGCCTTTTAAGATTTTAAATAGTTCATTTTATTCCCCCCTTCCCCTATACCTTGTCCCCCAAAAGCATTTGCCGCGATTCATAAGGAAGCACTATCAACTATCATCCCGTTTCCCGAGCCCTACGAATTGTCAAGCGAGAAACAACCACTTCTCATTGGAGGATGCGACTGGACGGCACCTCTGTAGGGCATACCACTTCCTCTCTTGTAAATACAATACAAGAGGAACACCAGACATAAAAAAAAAGTTACCAGGAACAATGAAATTTTCCTACATTGCCAAATATTCATGAGATTCCTTTTCCACTCCCAAATGTATTTACGAGAAAAGAAGAGGAGAAAAGTACTAGAATTGTTGGTGAACGTACTAGAACACTAAAATATTATAAAAGGTACAAGATCTAGTACGAAAGTACTAGCAGTGGTCACACTGAACAACAGAATCCAGAAAAAATATTTATATAGAGTTATATAAAGATTTATCTGACAATACACAAAATATTTCGTTCACGTCCATTTCCCTTTTTACATCAAATATTACCAAAAGCACCTCATCAACGAAGAACACTTCATGTATTATTAGAATCTACTTTATTACTAACAGCAAGAACATTAAGATAAACCAAAAGAATAGCCTGGTGAATGTTCAATATGAACATGGGCCGACTTTTTAAAAAATTAGAAGAGCTTAATACTGTTTATAAACTTTTATTCCCTCTTCTGTACACTATCGTTCGTAAGTTTTTCATAAAATATGGTATTTGACCCAATTCAATTTTTATTTTGTTTGTAAAGACGGTGTATTATTTTTTCTCATGTTGGTTTGGGGACTCCGAAAAACTATACTGCTCAGTGTTATTTAGATATTTTACCGATCTTGCACAATTGTACCTTCTTTTTCTCACGATTTCATACAAATTACAAATCTGTGACTTTGTGAAATCGGGTCATATTATTTTCATCGGATAATTATATTTTATTAGTTGGATGGGGCCCTTTCGGACGGGGCCTTAATGCCGTCACTGGTAAAGTCTCAGAAGCTGTATCAAGGCCAAAATGTAAATATTTCAAAACAGATTTTCATTACAATTTTTTATTCAATTAAATCTATAACTGTATAGCAAAGAAGATGACGTTCCTAGGACATAATTTCATATCTCACTCTGGCCATACCTGTGGCCCCACCCCGACCCCGCCATCAAAAAATATCAAGAAGAGTGGAATAAATCGAATTGGCTTGCCATTCGTGAGTTTCTTACTTTGCATCATGCGCACCCTCTATTGTCAACAAAGTATATCAAGAAATTTAAGTACCGGAGCACGGTCCGACATTTTTCTTAATTTGAATCGAGTTAAATAAATTCGTCACAATGTAAGTAAATTATTAAGTACATTTTCGACATGTGTAAAAGAACAGGAGAAACTTGAGTTTTGGTATGTACACTTTGTCTAGAGCTTTAGGAAACTATTAAAAAGTTTTTAGAAAAGGTGCTCGCCCTTGATCGATATGACATCCATTTAAAAGGTTGTTCACTGCAGTAACGTAATGGTACAGGAAAAGCATTATTTCAAGAATTATAGGTAGTAGTAGACTGTATTGATATTTGTGGATAAGGAAAATAAAAAAAATAGCTTTAACATCACTTCTGTCTCGTGTTAATATATAGATATACGTAGTGCTTTTCCATAGACATGCTAAACCTTACATTTTATGATGCGCATGTGAATACCTTAACTAATATTGTGACTCGTTAAGGAAACTCAACCCGTTTTACTATCAATGCACTTTTCTACTAGGTGTTAATTGCGCTGTGGAAAGAATGTTGTACTCTTTTTTTTTTTCTTCTCCCCTCTTTTGGCTTCACATTATATGGGCCTACGCTACTTTACCGAAGGTTGTAGAACGTATGAAAAAGTTTGAGTACAAGGGCCATCAAATACTTATATTAAGGCAGCTTCAATGTTTAAGAAAGGAAAACTCGATAAACTTTAGATCTGGTCAGCCAACGTTAGGCTGACTATACTAATGAGTTCCAAAAAATTCACGCACATAGCCCGAAGTAATGCCGATAGCGAATGAAGGCATGTTAAGTCAGGTTAATTATTATTTTATAATTACATAATATTCCTATTAACACATTGCCCGCCATACGGCGGAGAGGTACTGGTGCATGAGATTTCGCATTCTAAGTCATTAACTTTAATTATGATTCCATTTGCATTTAGTTTTCCCGCCTTCTACGCTGTCGTTGACACGTCTTTGCGTAATCATATAGTGAATATGTGTCAGTCAGAACACGAATTATTCTTGCGCATGGCGTTCCTGCTCTTTAGTCAACTCGAATGCGTATTTAACGAAATACTAGCATTATGGAATTTTTGCAACACTTTTTGGATTGCTGGTTGTTACTAGGTATTCATAGAAGTGCCAGCGTGAATTATTTGCGACGGAAATAGTATTGTGAAGTCTATATATGACAAAATACAACACAATGAATGGAGGTCATATAACGAATGAAAGCCATAATTTTGATTTAAAGAAAAAAGCCATTATAGAAAAATAGGCTATGGTACAGTGTATGATAGCCAGCCAGTGTGCCATATTTTACCGTATGTACGCTTTATACCACTCGTTCTGTTGCAAATGATTCACATGGCAACTTTTAATAAATGCTTACTTATTGCCAGCAACTCAAGCTACGAAAAGCCATATTGTATATTTATTTACGTAAGTACTTAGACCATTTGATCAGCACATAGAAATATGGCGTCACGTCGCGTTAATAACTCGTATTTCACGTCGGACATAATATAAAGAGAGTGTTATTGAGCGAAGACGGACTAGATAAAGTCTGATTATATTTTCATTATACGTAATGTACAACGCCGAAGTAGCGAAATAATCCCTAGTAGTTTTAGCTGTTTCACTCATTTAACGCTTCCATGACTCAAAATTTAGTTTGATTTAGCATTTGAATAATTGCATTTTTTGGGTTTACAATTTTCACATTTTTTTGCTGCCACGAACTACAGTTTACGGGAAAAGTAATGCATTTTCATTTCAAGGTCATATTTTGTCACATTGGAATATTGTATATTACTGTACATTAGGGTTTACCAAGGTGGGTCCCGCTTAAAACCGTTTTTTTTTTTTCGTTTTGTTTTTTAAATTATTTCTGAGATGAAAGCACGTCATAGAAATGTATGATCAAAACGATAGCATTTTGGATTATTAGAATGCGGATCACAACAGACATTATAACTATCTAGAATAATGTTGCTATAAAAGAAAAACCTACCACAATTTAACTTTCTGTTATTGAAATACAAGGAAATATGCAAGCTCAGTCAGTACTGTAATATTAACTATTAAATAACATATTTCGATGGTTGGGCGATAAAGAGATGTAACTCCAGTTTTTGAACATCTGAGAAAATCTAGTTTTATTCTCACACAACGCAATGCTAATAAATGAGTTACGCCTTAATCTGCAGTGGGCTCTCTGTAATTCAAATTATTGGTAATTGGGAATTTTTATTGAAACCATTGTTAAAAATTCATATGTAATTGAAATTTTTGAACCACTTATTTGGTGAACCCGAAGTCACGGTTTTATTCATAACGCTTTTCAATTCTTACGAGTTTTTATTTGACTTTGGTTCTTTAATTAAACATCTAGCAACAACCAGGGATCCAGAAAGTGTTAAGAAAATGTATATGTTGTTGTTATTTCCTTAAATACGCACTCTGGTTGATCAAGAAGAAGAAACGTCGCGCCATGTGGAGGAATATTAATATTTTGTTACTTCGTGTTATGAATCATGTATGATTTTAGCATTATTCCAACTTGTATATTTCTGTCTTCCTAAGGGACTAATAATTTGGCAAGTTGGTCTTTAATCGTTTCACCCCTCCATTTACTTATCTCTGCTGAAGCCCATCTTCTGGCGATTTTCACTTATTCATTCCTCAAAGTACTTTATCTATATTACGTCTGGAATTTCTACATCATTCTCTTTCTTTTCTAATTCTTCATCGGAGTGGTACAATTCTTCATAGAAATCTTCAAACACTTTTATAATTTCCTCTTTATTTCTGGTTACGGTTCCATCTTGTCTCTTAACTGCCGTTATTATTATTATTATTTTCCTGTCATGAGCTGCTATTTAGTTTCCTTCAAGCTCTTGTATTCCTAAGATGATTTTCATTATATCTTCGCCATTCCTCTCCTACTTTCTTCTACTTTCATTTCCTTTTTTTTTTCTTTAACAAAAGTTTAGTTTCTTATAAGATTTTGCTCTTTTTTTTTTATGCCTGCTACTTCCTTCGCTGTCCCTCATATCAGTCAGTATTTTATTTCTGTTATTAACATCATCTAACTCTTCCAATGCGCTGGATCTGTTGTTCAGTTCTGTCTCGAATTTTTGTTTGTTTTTCGATAGTTTCTAAATCTAAAACTGGCAGTTTTCCTATAAAAGTTTCTTCCTCTCAAGTCTGGTATTTAGTTTTAATTTACATCTCACAGTCCTATTCGATAAAATATAGTTTATTTCGTTTTAGTCCTATTTACGCTTTTCCATGGCCATTTCCTTTGAGGCGGCGGCGGATTGAAAAATGTATTCGAAATGAACAGTTCGTTGGCTTTTTTGAAAATTCCACTAGACTCTCTTGTTTCTTTTGCCAAATCCAAAATTTCCCTCTTTTCCCAAATCCATTCTTCTCTTTTTCATTTCTCTTCTTAGTTCCTACTTTCGCATTGTAAGTTTCGCATTATAATTTTATGTGATTTGCTGCTCCTGTCCAAAATCTTCTGTATCTTCGACTTTTTCCGGATGTGACGTTATTGGAGAGTATACTTGTATAATTTCCATACTATGTCTATTGTTTATCTGTACTACTACTAGATGCGATTCTATCTTAAATTCCGTCCATTTCTATGATCTCGTCTTCAGGCTCTTATTTATTTTAAAGGAAACTCATATTGGTTTGTCCTTTTCTGTTCCTTTGAAGTAGGACGTGTATCTTGACTGTTGTTCCAACTGTTCTTCAGTCTCCCTTCATATTTCTGATAATTCTGTGATGTTAAAGTTAATTTTTGCAAGTTCAGTCTCCAATTCTATCGTGTCCTCTCCTGGTTGTAATTGACAGCTCAGAGTCGCCATGTATACGTTCCGTTCAAGTTAGTGTCGTTTTCCTAGCAGTCTACCGTCTCAACCCGGGTATTTTGACCCTTTTAACTTCCTGAAGGACTGACCTCTGCCTTTGCCAGCTGCATTAAGTTCTCCGGGCAGTAAGGGGCTCCGAGGCTGTTTCTTGACTTGTACCATCACGTGATAAAAAAGTTTGTGCAGACATTTGACTCACCACGCTGTCTGCTAATGCGGGTTGGTGAGCAGCTCATCCATGTTCGTTCGCCAAGCAATTTCTTGGATACTAACAGGTCCCAGGACGTTAACGTATGGATTAGACTTTAGGTGTCTATCACTGGTCGCTTTCCTTAAGTTGTAGCTAGAGGAATTAAGGAGTTTTCCCCCAGTTAGTGACAAAGGCCTTTTGGGGCAACAGTATATCCAAATATATATTTGAATTTGATCATACTTAGTTTATTAGTTTATACGGTTTCAAACAATGCTCCTCGTCAGTATTAGCTGCTGCCTTTCAGAAGGTGTTGTTAATGACTATGAATATAGTATAATGCCAAAATATTAGATTGCCCAAATATATTGAGTACGAGTTATGGCCGCTAGGAGGTTTTTAGATTGTATTTCGTGACCTGCTGTACCTACAACCATCGTTCTTGATTCTATATATTACTCGTAGTCTAGCAAATTATATGTGTCCAAAGAAGTGGGATCCCCTACAAAGAAAGCTCCGGGTACGAAAAGTCATGGGAAGAGCATATCAACTGCCTTTAATACTACAAGTGTTCCGTGCGTACAAATGTTTGTCTGTTGCTGGAAGGGTGCATAATCTGGCACGTTCTGTGACGAAGGCACAGTTTAATTAATAAATGTGATAAGAGAAAATGAATTGAGAATAATAATTACATATTAGAAAGTCAATGTGGAAGCATCCTTCCTTCTCTAATTTCGAGTAGTGAGAATTGCGGTGATTAATAAAAAGCAAATATCTTGTACAGACTGAAAATAAGGTCTATCTACAGGTTGGTCCAAATGTCCTGCCTTTTCTGATCTATATGAAAACACACCTGCTTTTGAAGGGCATTGAAATCTTATATGCCATGTAAACGTTAAATAACGTAACTACGAGTCTAATATATTAGGGGAGTTAATACGCTTTTTCAGTGACTTTTCGTATCCGGAGTTCTCTTTATAGGTGGCGCCACTTATGCTTTTGATGTATGTGATTCACCAAACTACAAGGAATACATAGCACCAAGAACGGTGGTCGTAAGTAGAGCAGGACCCAAGATATGTCATAAAAGCCTCCTGGTCCTCTAGAGGGCGTAACTCGTACTATATATATTTTGGCATGATACTCAATAAGACCTTTCAGTTGATGTACAACACATGTGTGTGGGGGGGGGGGGGGGGGGAGTCACTTTTTTTGCTTGTTTGTAGTAGACTATATTTTTGTGTCTGAACATGTAGTGATAAAGACTGAAGTTAGCCTACTTCAGACAGTGTATTGTAGAGCTGTTTCAAAGGCAAACTGTGCAACTTGAGATGTTTGATAAATACAAACTGTCGTAGTAATTGTTTTGTCAAAAGTTAGTCTCATACGTGATGTAGTTTAGCATTCTAGAAGCCTGTACGGAAAGCTGTGAACACAGAATATTGAAAACCTTGCTCTCCTTCAGCTGTCAGCAAGTCTTAAGTACAAAAATTCAACTTTTTAAAGACTTTGTGACAATAATGTCATTACGCTGTTACTAATAAATATATATATATTTTTCATTCGCAGTAAGGGTATAAAAAATAAATGTGGCAACATGTGGCACGAGGCGAGGAAGCAGGAAAGGAAGATCCGGGGGATGATGGTGGATTACAAGAAACGCGCCGAAAGAAGAAGAGAATATTATGAGAAAATTGTAAGTAAAGATGTAATATTTATTGTTTGTATGGTATTAGTAGTTTTATAGTTGTATAGAACTTAAATTTAAGTAATGAGACAGGCAAGCCACATATAAGATGGTTTAGGGTATTAGACTTACTTTTCGATACCGGTATACAGGAAATCATCTTTCTGAAAAGTACGCACAAAAAAATATTTTCGGTCCAAAGTCCAGGACCTTCTTCAGTCGTTGGCAATAGGGCAAGGACATAAAAATTGAAAAGGTTAAAAAAAAAATGCCTATAAAAGTATGATTAAGTTTCCTGAGAATCATTTGAGCACCAAAGAAGTTGAGATTTTCCGAGTGGTGAGATGATGTAGCCAGAAAATAGCTAAACTAATCGGGGGTTTCACCAACCTTCGTTAAGAATTTAACTAAATATATTTTAACAAGTTACTTAACGATTTGTCAATGCTTAGCATAGATTAGTGGAACCCACCCTAAACCTATTAACTCTTAAAAGAACACCTGGAATCAGATTTGACTCCAGACATGTTTTTTTTAAATATAAGAACGATCATATATATATATATTTCCTTCTTCGCTGATGTCAAATCTCATCCCAGGTGGCCTGTCTCGTTCGAGTTTTGTATTTAATTTTGCGTAATTTTTTGGTTGTTATGTATTATGAAATTTCTAACGCCTTGCTTTGTAGCTAGTGTGAATAAAAATGATCTCGGGTAAACAATACCTAACGAGTACGCAAATATCGGCCTGAGAAAAAGTTCAGACGGAAATACTTTTTACTTAGCATTGCACAAGATGGGGCTCCCTTTCTCTCAGAACCACACTAAAATTCTTTTGTTTTCGAATATTAACAATAGAACTGTGTGCAGAATTGTTTCTTCCTCCAAAGAAAACACCATGGAAGACACTGTCGAGGCGGTGTCGCAAAAACGGGAATATTGTCATGTACGCAGCAGGAGAGTACAGATGTGAAGATACATTTGTCTGTTTGTAATGGACGTGGTCTATATTTCTGTAAAGTCCAAACGCAAGAAGAATTGTGATACTGAAGAATCTGATCAGTCGTTTAGTGTTTTAGCTAGTTTGGTCAAATCTTTCGTCATTTTTCAATTAGGACCAGGAAATACCAATATTGTATTAGAATGTAAGTATTAGGGTAAATGACAATAGTCTCGTAGTTGGGTACCGAGCTGCCATAGCTCACTGGTAGAGTGTTGGCGTAGAATTGGGGAGGTTCTGGGTTCGATCTCAGCGGCCGACCATCCTGACTAAGGGTTTTCCAGGTTTCTTCCCAGTCACCAGGCAAATGCGGGGATGGCACCTTCAATATAGGGCTTGGCCGACACCTTCCCGAATCCTTTCTCCTCCCCTATCCTGGCCTGAGCCTTAGATAACTAAAAGCCATAATTTAAAAAATCAGTTCTCATAGTTGGGTGGTATTGCTGCTGTCCACTTAGTTTTCATTTTTTTAAATTAAACTATTTCGCTTTTATGAATTATCATGTATCTTGATTGAAAAATTAAAAGAAGCAAAGCTAAATGTATATTTATGACGAGATCAAATTGACCCCAGATACACTTTTATGTCCCAATAAGAAGGGTAGCCTTCGAAGAGTTAACAGAGTGTTGCGATATGTTATTTGGTTGGAATATATCAACGAAAAGTGATTATCAATAAAAAGAAAATAAGACTGTATGTATAGTACTGAAGGAGGACCTAGATCTTAGTCCGAAAATTTTAACTTTTTTTTTTTTTTTTTTTGTACTTCGATTTTTAGGATGATTTCCTTTATACCGGTATCGAAAGGCAAATCGCAGTATGATGTAGGATTAGGGTAATTCTAATGTAAATTGCCTATCCGGTTTTAACATTCATACGAGGTATTACGTACTGTAGTGTTGCATTGTTTGTATTTTCTAAAAACCATTCGACAGAACAAAAGAATTATCTGAAGAAATTCAAAACTTGATCATTTTCTTCCGTGTACTTTTCTTTCCAGAAGATTATTTGCTATTGAGTGTGTTGACGCGGAAAGCGAAAGATTTATTTATTTTAAATTTATTGTAAATTATATTTGTTAGTGTTCGCAGAAAATAGTTGTACTGATTTTTAGCATTCGTATCGGTGGTTGAATCTGTCAGTATCACAGCATGAACGTTGGATTGGTAATTTTTCATTGGTGTAGCTAAAGTTCGTAGATGGCGGTGTCGATTTTGTCTTTGGATGGAAAAGGAAGTGATATTGTAATTTTAGACCTAAATCCTGTTCGTCCCTTCTGTTCCTTCAAATTCCAGTGAAAATGTAACTTAAGTGAGAATATTAATAACTAATACGAAGGAAAGGAATGAACTGTTGTTCAAGCTATTATTTTGTCAGCAGAGAAAAAGGAGTGGAAGTAAGTGATCAAGTAAAACTATATAAATTAGACTTGTACGGTTTAATATTTACTTATTTCTGATATACGAGGATTCCCATTAAAGTAGAAAAACGAGTAAAAGTCTGGGAAACCAGGTTTGTAAAAAGCCAAGGAAAAGTTCGAATTCCATAGGAAATATTGGTGAAATCATGGAGTGTTAATGTGGATTTTGTGTTACTTTCCTGTTAAACTTTCATAATATTAGAACAGCTACGTTTCATGTGATCAGTCGAGTCTGAAAGAAGAGAATTCCTATTCTGTAGAACCGTTAGACTAGTATGATATTTATGAAATTCTTGACTTTTGTATTTCGTATTGATACCATATTTATTATGTGTAGTGTTTTGAAGTTATGTGAATTTATACTTAAAAAAACATGTAAAAGAAGATTCGTTGTGGCCAAGTGAGTGGAAACCCATCGAACGCAATCCCAGATTTTTCAATAAACTTCCATTTTGTAAGTGCTGAAGTAGTTTCGAATAGATTCTACTATAGGTGAAATTATAGTTTTTGCAGCATATTCTTTTATAGTTCAGTGAGTTTTTAGTAGAACACTGGCATTTCTGCTCACTTTTGTTTTTGTAAAAAATTCGTGTTTTTAACTTCCGACATGATCCTTTACAAAACTGAATATTGGGAATAGCCTGTTACTTCTTTTTTTGACTAAGCTAGTTTTGCTGATTTGCTTATGTTCAAGTATAACGTAGTATTAAATCTGTCACTGAGCTCAGCGGTTAGAGCGCTCACCTCTGGCGCTTGGGTTCGTCGGTTCAAACCCTGCCCGTGCTATGTAGACTTCGTGGTGGACAAAAACTGTGGGTTTTCTGGGGGTTTTCCCGTTTCCTACCCACTTTCTTCATTTCTCCAATCATTCCATGCGGCCTGAGCCAAAGTCACCCAAAGGCCTTAAAATAAAATTCAAATTATATCTTTCACTACTTATAGGAAGTCTTTAAAGAATGAACATTACTGTATTGACGTTCGATTTGTACTTATTGACATATTTGTTTATGGAAATATATCCATAGCTGAAATTTATTTTCCGTGTCATTTGTATTTTCAGAAAGCAGACCCCACGCAGTTCCTGCAGCTACATGGAAGGCCCTGTAAAATTCACCTTGATCCATCAGTGGCTTTAGCAGGAGATAGCCCGGCTAATATGTAAGTGAAATTCAAATTTGAGATTTCTTTTTTGGGTACTCTTTTCGTTTTTGTTGTGTGTGTGTGTGTGTAACAATAGGCTCTTAGCCATGCATAAATGGTTCTAGGGTCAGCTCGAGGAGGGGAATCGAATTCAAAATGTTGTAAATGAATCGAAAGTGCCATTCTCTCAAGCCTGAAGAGGCCTCATCGAGTTGACTCGTAAACCCAGATCATGCTTATAATACAAGGTGTGCGAAAAGTGGCACAATCGTAATTTTAATCGGTAGGTATGAGATCCTACTGGCACCGTTCACCTTTATGTATGTGAATAATTCTGGCAACACCACCAATATGCGTAACGCATAGAACATGTACAGTCAGCACGAAAAGTTTATACCCAGTATTTTGTTCTCCAAATAACTTTTGGAATGGACAGACAGATTTGAGTACAGTTGTTTGGAACTTACGGCAAATCTCTTTACGTTACAGGTTACTCAGATCGCTCTATCCATTCAAATTTATTTGGAGAAGAAATTTTACGACTGGGTACTAACTTTTGACGCTGACTGTACGTGAGTTCATTTTAAATCTGTATAAAATATTGACCCGGAATATGCAATATTCTGCAACTATCCCTCTTGTACTTCCATAGGGTCAACGCCGACCCCACTCAGAATTTTAGGTTCTTACATTTCGCAAAAGTACAAATGATTTTTTTTTTTCCTTTTGTGACCTTTAATGTTCCTCCTTAAATTTTTGTATTCGATTCTTTTTTTCCAAGATTATACACAAAAATTCATTAGTTACCGTTGGGGCTAACATTGACCCCCATTAGTTGTTTACAGAACATTGAGCCGCTTATTCCATTGTATCTGTCAAAATATGTTTGAAAAGGACCATGAAACTTTATTTCTAGATTTACTCGCAAGAGTATGTTGATATTTATCCTATCAAAAAAGGTTCCTATCGTTTAGTCGTTTGGCGCCAAAACAGAGAACTATAAATTACAGAAATAAATTCATCAGTTACCATTTACGTGAAAGGTGATTCCATGAGTTTTTTTTTTCTCATAGAACTTTGAGTAGGTTATTGAATTGTACTACATTGTAATATATCCTCGAAAACGATGGTGAAACGCTGTTTCTAAATATGCCCGCTTGAGTGTTACACCCCTAAATCGAAGAAGGTGCTTTGTCAGTATCATTCAGTCTATGGCGCCCAGATAACTGTCAGTGCTAACGGATGATTTTATTCTAAACGCACATGGAGGGTTAAGGAGTTTAAAAAAAATCTCATCATTTTCTGTTAATCTGAGTGTATAAGAAACAATACATGCAGAATTTCATTACAGTTTTCTAGTATGTATTACGTAATGCGCTTTTGGTTGGTCGAGTGGTTAACGCTCTCGAAATAGCGGACTACGGTCTCGAAAGCGAGATGTAGCGATGGGGAGTCGTTGGCGTAAGTGCCGTCAGGCCAATATTATTGCCTGGTATTTCAGTTGATGTCTTATAAACGGTTACTTATACACATGCTGTTGTGAAGCAGTCCGTACAATACAGGACCATCGAAAATGATTGATGGGATTATAAACTGTTATTACAAAAAAAAAGGTCGTTAATGGGTATACACGTGTGGAGTCCTAAAATGTGTAAAGTTTTAGACTTGCCTTAGTACTTTTCGATATGGGAGCCACTTGTAGCTCTGCAGACGTCTAGATGATATTCTGTCTCCTGCCACGTCTTCTGAATCGCATCTGGAGTTAGTCTCAATCGCTGCAGTGATCTTCACTTTAAGGTGTTGGATGTTCCTTATCTTCCTCATCGTACACAATGTTTTTAATGTATCCCCACAAAGAAAAAAAAATGGTCCAGTAGTGATAGGTCTGGGTTTCAACTTGGCCAGGATATTGGTCACTCCTTCCAACTCAGTCATTTGGGAACCTTTTATTGTAACATCACAAACAAAACGACTGAGATGAGGAGTTCTTTCGTGTATGAAAATAACTCTACTGCCCGTTTGTTTTTCCCAGTCTTTAAGCTGTGGAAATACGTAGTGTTTAAGTAAGTCATGGTACACAATCCCGGTAATAGTGCTTTCACAAAAAAAGGGACCAAGAAGGGAAAGCGGTGTGAATAGGGTTCCCACTCATGCACACGCTGTAAGTTTTAGTCACACAGAACTTTTAAACATTTTAAGATGCCACACGTGTATATCCATTAAGGACTTTTCTTATAACCTTTTATAAGCCCGGCAATCTTTTTCGATGACCCTGTATTTAAGATGAATTAACGATGAGAAAAAAAAATGTCTGAATACCACAGAGTTAATTACACACAGTATGGCACTAGTACGCAGGAGACTGAACTTTAAACTTCTTATCTACTTACGAATGTCGAGGAGGTAAGACGTACAAATAGTAACCGAGCCGCCGTAGCTCAGTGGTAGAGCATTGGCATAGCATTCGGGAGGTCGTGGATTCGATCCCAGCGGCCGACCATCCGTATTGAGATTTTTTTCTCAGGGTTTTCCGTGTCACACCAGGCAAATGCCGAGTGGCACCTTCAACATAGACCCTGGCCGACACCTTCTCGATTCTTTTCTCATTCCGTATTCCGGCCTGAGCTTTAGATGCCTACAGGCCATAAATAAAATTCAAATTCAAACGTACAAATAGTACATTTTATATGGTCATGTTACAATCGTGATTTATGATTCATTTTCTTTCAGGATGCCGTGGCAAGGCCAGCAAGACAATCTTATTGATAGGTTTGATGTTCGTGCACATTTGGATCATATTCCGGAACACAATACGAAGACAGAGATCCAGTTAACAGAAGAAGAAGCGTGGGAAGAAAGACAGGCAAATTATGAAAGATACAGGATACTTGTTCAGAATGACTTCCTTGGTGGTATGTATCCATTTGTTTAAGAAATTTACAAATGCAAGGACTAGTTATTGATGTCCAAAACTTATATATATGACTGGTAATAGAATACATTATCGCATTTGGGACTCCGATTTATGAATTTACAAGCAAGATTTCAAGGATGCAGTTTTTAAGATCACAAGCTGTTAAGGTTATCTTTGAGCGTGTTATGATAGACTAACAATGATATCTGCACCTACAGAGGCTCGGTGTATAAAATTCGGAAGTTTCTTCCATTCAAACTTTGTAACAAATTTTTGTCTGT
Organism: Lepisma saccharinum; assembly: GCA_022664845.1. Lineage (NCBI taxonomy): Eukaryota > Metazoa > Arthropoda > Insecta > Zygentoma > Lepismatidae > Lepisma > Lepisma saccharinum. The sequence continues at coordinate 40,792 of JAGDQP010006704.1, read as the reverse complement.
TGTCTGTAATAGCGTAACATCAGTAATTAAGATGAACTAGATGGAACTGTCACCGTTACTATATACAAAGGTCGGTCAATAAGTAATACATGCAACTCTCCAGTTTTCATTGATTGAATCATGAAAGTCTGTGGATAGCAACCATGGACCTTTGGCTTTAGAGATAAGTACCTCAGTGTACATTCATTACATTTCAGCCAACTTGTTTTCATGACAAGAACGCACGTTGGTAAAACTCCATACGTTGATCATCACACCACGTGATTCCGCATGCTTCCACTCCATCGACTGACGTTTGCATTGAATGAAACGGCCACGTTTCACCACCATGAAAACATTGTGGGAAGCCACCAGCGAAATGTTCAAGCAGTTCGTCACACACCTCTTCCCGAATTCTCTTAATTTCTTTTGTGAAGAGTTATCGCCCATACAATTAATTTTATCTTCTGTGAAGAGTCGTGGTACCCAACAAGCAGATTTTCCGGTATCCTAAGCGTTCTGTCACTGTTAAAACACTTTCCTTTTACTTGCCAAGGTGGTTCATACTTTGTTTTGTGGTGATGCATCTGTTATTCTAAATCAGCTTCTCAGTTTCAGTAGTTGTGTCACAATGGTCGGTCTACCGCATCTTGGTTTATCCTGAATACTAAAATTACATCTCTGGGACCCCTGCAACCATCGCTGCACATTACTGCAATCCAAGACTACTAACACAAACCAGCGTTTCTCAACCTGTTTCAAGCCGCGACCCCCAATCTTCTTTATAATAAGTGGTTTCGTTTTTCACATTGTATGAAATAGTCTCCTGTAGGCTTCAACTAACTAACTAACTAACGACCTTCGCACTTCCTTCTCCATTTGGAGTTTTCTCTGTCCCATCTAGTCATTTTTCCGCCTCCATAACCTGGCCACACTGTCACCCTGCATCTGTTTACAATATGGCGTTACCTTAACACCAGTCCCGCACCAGTCCGCTCTGTCCATTTTCTTTCCTACCAGTTGAAAACGCTTTTGCAAAACGTACTGCTTTTCTATTGTGTTTGTGTTGTTATTGTACGTCTGTCTCAAGGATCTACCATGTAAGTATCCTTTTTTCCTACCTGTTTTACCATTTTATATATATAAGATGGTAAAAAGGTAAAAAAAAAAAGTATACTTATATAGTCGAATGCTGAGACAGGAGTGCAGGAACGTCACAAACACAATAGAAAAGCGGCAACTTTTCACCAAAGCGTTTTCAGATTGTAGAAAACAAAAAAGGACAGATCTGGCTGGTGCGGGACTGGGGTTAAGACGCGATGTTGCCAGCAGATGATGGGTAAGAGTGTGGACAGGTTATGGAGGTGGGAAAATGATTATATGTATCGGAGGAAAACACCAAATGGAGAGAAAAGTGCGGAGGTAACTAGGAATAGGTAAAGGCTAAAGGAATAAGAGGATAAAGAATCAGAAGGGAGGGGGAAATAAATAATAATAATAATAATGAAAATGAAGGGGAAAGGAAGAACAAAGAAACAATATTGAAATATAGAATAAAAGTGTAACTAGAGACGGAACAAAGAAGAGAATGGAAGAAGAAAAAGACACTGCGCTGCAGGGAGCTACAGGCAGTTGAGGCTGGGTTCATGGTTGGCGGAAAGGATGGAGAGGTACGTCTGCTCCACATCTCTCTGTGGCACGTGAGTCCTTTTCAGGATTCTGACTCGAAAGGTTTTGTCAAAGGTGCAGCCGTGATAAAAAATGTGTTCAAGTATGGGGAGATGCGGATTGTTAGAGGAGATTGTGTTTCGCCAATGTAGAAAGCGGAACATAGGTTGCAGAGTAGGAGATAAATGAAGTTGGAAGACATGCAACTGCCGGAGTATTGGAAATAGTATGTCTTGTGAGTGGCAGGATGTACGACGGTCAGGCTGGGATCAAAGATAAGACAGGTTCTGCAGCGCTGTCTGTTGCACTTGCCAGGTTTGTGGAGAGGGGGCGGGATTGGTCCTGTTCTAGTGAGAATCGTGTTGAGATTCGGAGGTCTGCGGTAGACTATTTTGGGGCACGTCGGGAAAACTCTCTCAGTTCCAGGTGACAAGTCGGGAAAACTCTCTCAGTTCCAGGTGACGCAGTGAGTATGGGGTGCGCCAGTTTGAGGAGCTTTCGGAGGACCTGAAGGCTGGGGTGGTAATGGGTAAGAAGATTAGGAGAGGAGGGAGCTTCGCGGGGAGGTCGGTTGGGGTTAGGGTGATTTAGGTGTTTGGGATATCCACGGTCAGTGAGAGCTGTCGAGAGGGTACTGAAATAATTTTGGAGCAGGTCATCAGAGGAACAGATGCGGGAGCCCCGGACAGCAAGAGCGTGTTGAAGAGAGCGTTTGATATGGTATGGATTGGAGCTGTTGAAATGGAAATACTGCATACTGTTGGTAGGTTTGATGTGAATGACTGTACAGTGATTTTCTCCACAGCGTTGCTAGGCGTTCTTGCTCACATTCTCCGTATCTAATGTACAAAACACTGGCAACACCACAATCTTCATTTTTCTTTCTTCTATTCTCTTCCCCCCCCCCCCCCCCCCCCCCCCCCCCCCCCGCCGTAACCGAATGCCCCATTCTAAGCCGAAATACTGAAAAGTTTGGAGATCTTCCCTTTTTTTCGTTCTAGTGCTGCTGATATTTGTGTAGCATAGTAGTACATCCAAGTGCATCGAGCGAATGTTATACACTTTTTCAAACCACTGTTGTTTCTAAACTACTTAACACATTTCAGTACTAATTGAGACTTTTTCATTGTATGACTAGCAGTAACCACACATCAAATTTCAGCTAAATCTGTAACTGTAGCCCGAAGTGATTGTTAGGCAGTAGTGCAGAAACAACGGCGATATTCTGTATTCATTCATTAGTCATTTACGCAATTGAGTAAATTTGTATATCTCATGTATCCAAGTATTATGAATAAATCTTCAAAGTTACTCCCATAAGTAATGTAATATTTTCATGTTTGTGTTTATTGAGAATTGCATGTTCTCTTCTGCCTACCGTGTTTACTTTTGTTACCGCAGCTCCTGTCCCTGTAACGAAAAGAACTATGCAAATATTGTCGTTTCGTCATCGTAGAGACTTTTAGCGTTGAATAATACAAAGCGAACAGAAATAGTATTTTTATTTTATTTTCAAGAGTTAATTTAAAAAATAAAGGAGTTTTATGTGGACATTCTGTATAATTGTTCTATTTTTAAAAGAGACAAACATCAAAGGTGTAAATAATCAAGTGTTTCATTTAATTTATGGACTCGTTTCCTTTTTATTCTATATAGTTTCTGAGGAGAAGTTTTTACATCAGATTTACTTGGAGGAGCAGTTTGGTCCAATAAATAAAACGAAGGAAGATGAGAAAAAGAAGTTAGCAGAGAAGAAAGCTGCGATAGCATATACATACGAAGACAGTGCACCACCAGATGATGAGGACAAAGAGAAAGATGAGGAAGAGGACGAAGATGATGATGATAGTGACATGGATTTCGGTGAGTTTTCTGTCCCTGAGTTAAAACTTTAATTAATTATGGATAGTTACCTGTTTTAAAGGGGGCTCCACAGTCTAGTTGTTAGATCACTGGACTCATATCCGCGTGGTCCCTAGGGAGTCACGTGAATAAAGACGTGACAACCACTTGGTTTAGACAGCCCCTGATACGCCTGTTAGTGGTCAAGGTTATGCGCAATGCTGACCCCACGTCCGTCACTCAGGTGGACGCAGTTCCACCAACCGCGGACAGATGGCGTTGGGGTAGGTTTAGGACATTTCGGTCTGTAACGCCAGTGGTTATTATTATTATTATCTGTTTTAAATCATCTGTAATTCCGTATGTCAGTTGTTCAACAGTTTTTTATTAGTTTATAGTGGAATGGATATTTTCGTTAATTTTTTTCTTGGAATAAAAATTGTTATGCTAAATTAGACTGTGTTGCATTTATCAAGTTAAGTCAAGTCTTTCTTTCTTCCAAAGAGTCCTAATTTTGCGTTGAATCGAAAGTCACCTTATGACGTAATCTGTAGGCCTTTCTCATTCAACTACTACTACTTGGTTTGTTAATGTTGCTAAGAACCTATACCAAAAATGGAAGATTGAAATAAAGTGTATAATTGGTGTATAATTTCTATATGTATTAACCTGCCAATAAGCTAATACGTTAAAGAATTTGTATCTGTTAATACATTTTAAAGTTGTCCGTCTTCTTTGATATTTAACTACTTCATTTCCAAATGTAACGTTATTATTATAAAGAAAATACTGTCTTTTGTAATTCACTATATTTTCTTTACTAGATTGAATAAGATAATATCACTAACAAGGGAAGTGTTTCGGTTCGAACAGGAATTTTTTGACAAGGCTTCGTATATATATTCGTATCTTAATGCCTGCAAAGTAATTCGATCGTGTAAGGCTGCGTTTGTCCGCCAGAGGGCGTTAAAGGTTTGGAGTAAGAGAAGACAGGCCGGGTAGTCACTGCATCGGCTCCTACAGTTGCGGTTCGAACAGGCTTTTATTACTCAAATTATATACTTGAATAAACGTGAAAGTGCTGAAAAAAACTGCAAAGCTGCTCTACCGTGTAACAAATAGTTTAGCAAATATAGGCCAGTATATATTTTCACAAAAGTAAGTGAAGGTTTTCTACAAATTGAGTAAACCAGAAGGGAGAATCGCAATAGTTACACAGGGCTAAAGACACATCAGGGCAACTTCAAATTCAAAAGCACAGTCCATGTGCGCGATGTCAAATGTCATGTACCAAGTATGCGTTACCCGTAACTGTCAGTATTTTCAAGAGTATAATTGAAGTGCCATTTGACATCGCGCACTTGAAGGTTGCCCTGATGTATCTTTTGTCCTATGTTACTATTATGATCCTCCCTTCTGTTTTAGTCACTTTGTAAAGAACTCGTCTGTGAAGACATATATATACTGGCCTGTCAAACTATTTGTTACTCAAGTATATAATTTGATTAATAAATGCCCGTTTGAACCGAAACTGCAGGAGCTGTTGCAGCGGCTGCCCGGTCTGTCTTTCTCTTGCTCCAAACCTTTAACGCCCTCCAGCGGACGAACGCAGCCTTACACGGTCGAATTACTTTGCAGGCATTATCAGCATTGGGATACGATTTTATATACAAAGTCTTGTCAAAAAATTCCTGTTCGAACTGAAACACTTCCCTTGTATAAGATATCTGTGGGTGCATGCAAGAACATCATAAATAACATTTTTCTAGTTTCGAGAAAAACAGGTTTAAAGATCGCATGCACCCACAGATAACATTGTCCCTTATACAGAAACGTGAAGCTTTGGATAACCAATTACTGTTTTCGGATGACAATTTTTTAGAAAACGTAGCTAGACACCTGCAAAGTATTTTGGGAGAGTAACTCATTTTGTTTCTTAATGTCACTCGTCGAGTTCTTGCATGCATCCACAGAAATGTCCTATACTCGTAAATGCCTAGTTTTTCATCCTGACTTCGAAAATCTTATACAGGTTTTCGAAGTCATTTATGAATATAGAACTTTTTTTATGCATATTATAAAATTCCCTTTTTTAACTTTCAGATTTATCTGTTGATGTGAATCAGTTGGGTCCTCAACAAGCGCACGAAATAAATGCTTGTGGTTCCATCTATGGTCTGTGTGGTAATGACTTCTTCAGTTTTCTCACCCGCGATCTTGAAGAACAAGAGGCTCTGCGCCTTGCACGAGAACAAGAAGAGGAGAAAGCTATGTATTCCGTAAGTTCACAGAATTGTGCGTGTACTTCTAGGTTATTTTATAAGAAATTAAATGATTGGTATTAGTGGAATCATCATCCAAGTTCATGAAAAGAGAAACAGAAAATAAATGAGGTACATTTTATAAATAAATTGTTTTAACGACAAATGTTTTTGTTTGCGCCTGCTTACTTATAAATTTAATTTAACGAATCAAAGTGCAAAGGATTATTTAGTCTGAAGATTCCTTTGTCTGATAGTGATTAAATTTTAGGTTTGAGGCAGTCGAAGCACACCCCTATCGTGGTTGCAACTTTTTATTTGTGTGTAGTTTTTTTTTTTTTTTTTTCAGTGTTGTAGATAAGGAGGAATTAACGTCAGCAGGGTGCAGTTAAATTTCAGGAGTGGTCGCAATTAAAATTTGCTGAAACTCCTTGTTCATTTAATCTGATTTTATGCTTCAATGAAGGCAAACGAAAACTATTGAGATTCTGAAAACTTATAAAAATGGCTTAAAGGGCACTTAAAGGACCACCTGCTCTCAGCTATACTTTTTAAAGACAATTTAGACCAAAGCTGAGGTTGGCAGTGTGTAACTAAACGAAGAAGGTGAAAGTGATTCTCAACTTGAAAGCCTCAATTAATAGTACTTCCGAGTGAGGAATTGTTATTAACATCTTCAACGAGCAGGTCAGCTTGTAAGGACGGGACTTAGTGTTTTGGTAAAGTGGCTTCCGAACCACTCCGTTCAGTAGACCCCAACGGGAACTGAATTCGTGATCATGCGCACAGAAAGCGGTCACGCTAACCTCTCGGGCACTCCTAGGTCAATTGTACTTTCGAGAACATATTACAATAAGACTGAGGTTTTGAGATCCGAGATTAACTCTTCAACCGTGCAACTTAAATGGAGCTAGATTGATACAAATGTTATTAAATTGTTGTGACTGTATGTTCGATTGTTGGGTGATTTTGATTGCTTTATTGTTCTAGGGGAGAAAATCTCGAAGAGAAAGGCGAGCGTTTAGAGAGAAGAGACTGCAGGGTAGAAAAATAAGTCCTCCAAGGTATGCCATTTTGTACTTAATATTTTTCAGAAGTTTCTTAACCCGTGCACTACAAGGTGGCTAACAAGACCTCACCACAATTTGTAAGCAACCAAGAAGGATGGTAAGACAAGTATCAGGCACCTTTGTTTGATAGTTACGATTCCATATTAGCACACATACGACGTGAATGTTCAATATTTATGGTTATGCGTTTTTGACAATCTTGGAACATGATTTTTATTTCCGTTATATAAGATATTTAAATAGATAGCTATATAAAATTGGTACTCGTGAGGAATTTTGAAAGAGCAGATCAAAATACAAAAGTTCGTGCTTTACGGTCCAGGATTATTAAATCAAAACTGTAATTGTGGAAACGTTTTATGAAGACTAAAGAAATCTCCTGTAGTGTCATACACATAACAGTAGAATAGTTTTGTCAGTACCTCATGATTACCCAGACTGTGCTACTATTACTTTAAAAACAATACACTCAGTTTCATAGAATATTGCAAAGGAGTGCAAGACCAGTAAGTTGCACAGTATGCCACACCGAACCTATTTTTGCTGTAAATTTAAAATGAACCTTCCATATTGTCCCTGGCACGTATGTTTGTTTTGTGTTGCTGAATTTTGGGCTGCTGCTGCTTTTTTCTTCCAGTGGTCATTTTCTAGAAGTGTGTAAATGTAACACACATGTTTATTGATTAAATTATTTTACTATGCAAGTCAATAGTAAAGAAATGTTCATATCGTATATGCTGTTTTATCTGTAGTGTTTTCTCGTCGTTGTCTAGATTAGTGATTCCCAACCTTTTTCACTTGCGTACCCGTTGGCACTCATTTCCATAAATTGTACGCTTCAAACGCGTAAACCTTCTGTAATTAGTATATTTGCTGTTATTTCAAGTTGTAACTCTAAAGAAATAGTAACAGCAATAGAACAATGAGATGAACTTCTAACAATAATAAACACATGTACGTGAATATTAAATATTTTTTTCGTGAATTCAGTTAAATCAAAGCAGATATATCAGTCGTACATGAAGCTAAATGAAAATTCTTCGTATTCAAGGTGTCTACTGACCTGGAAAACCTTGAAAACCTGGAATTTTACTTTGGACCTGGAAAACCGGGAATAAACCTGGAGTTTTTTAAGTTAACTTTATTAATTTCACTCTGTAAACATTGAAAATAAACGTTATTGGCTTTGTAAATTTAAGGTCACAAAATTAGGCCCTTGAAATAATTCTGTTTTGTAAGAAGCTCCCAGACTTCTTGTGAGTACGGGTGTGGCGACCCCGAGGGTACCCGAGCTGATGTCAGCTATATTTCTTCTTTCTGATTGATGCTGTTTTTCTCCTCATTTCAACTTTCTCTTATCCTCTACTCTAACCATGCATGTTTTTTTTTTATTTTCTAATGTGCTTATGCAATCTTAAGTTTCGAAGTTACCTTAACTTCAATATATATTTTGTCAAGTATTTGAATTCAAATAAAGCCATTTTAAACGCATGAAAGACCCAAGAAGATGTATGTTGAGATGTAATTTAAGTGTGTGTGTAGTTTATTGTGAGATTAGATTGTACGTTAGTGTAAATACTATGACCAGCTAATTTACGGAGGTACACTTTTCTTAGGTTTCCACTTATTTATTCGAGATTAACCCATTTCGAATTTTAACACGTCTCTGTGCTTACCTGTACATACAATATTTTGATAATATTTAGCTTTCATAATTCTTATACTCGAACAGGAATCTGTTGTAAATAGGACCTAAATACATTTTACCTACACATGGCAGATATTCGACTCCAGTACTTCGAATATGGCCGCTGCCGCTCACGTTTTTTAAAACAAGAAGACTGGTGTCAAGCAACAGTGACAGCGGAGTAATTTAAAAATAGTGGGTTTACAGTTGGACTCAAGTGTTTCGGTTAATAAATAATACAAATCTTTCCACATACTTACATATACATATTTGTTAAACTTCACATACAATGTACATCTCTCGAAAAAATTACAGGCATACTTAAATTACATCTCTGCGACTGCCTAAAGACGGAGCGAGAGCCGTTCCGAAGGGCCTAGCCAATTCGTATTGAAGCAACTACTTAAGAGGATGACATATAAAAAACAACTTTATGGTGGATCATAATAATTTAGGTTAAATTCAGTTGAATTTGAATTTATTGTGTTTAGGCAACTTTATCTTAATCGGTAATTGATTAAATAAACATACTTTGTTTGGAAGAAGAAAAATTTTATAAATTAATAATACATGATATAAATGCATTTGTGTAAATAAAGTAACTGACCATTCCCCATCAAGAAGAATATGCAATAAAATGCGACCATATGAATTAAAATGGGCTTCGAAGTTGGGTTTTACATGCACATGAATTAAACTGTTATTGAATGCACTTTTAGGTAGATTTCGAAGAAAAGTCTACCTAATGAGATCGGTACAATATCTATGTATATATTTATATATTAATACGCTAGCGGCCTTAATTTTGAAGATATTTGAACCAAATTTTAATATGTTGTTTCTAGGCTTAATAGCTTGGCTAAGTTCGTTAATGAACAAAATTGGCCCAAGGGGGTTAAAATTTTGAAAAAAAAATATATATATCAGCCCTATGGAGTTTAGAGGGAAACTTTGTCTGCATAAATTATAGTACTCCCTAAGAAGTTTACGGTGACACCAACGATTCAGGGGTTGTGGGGATGGGGTTGGAAATTCGAAATTTTTAAAACCACGATTTGTGGGGTATCGTTAAAAAGCTCTTGATGATTAATCTATAAATCAATAACTAGTTTCTCGATAGCGCTCATATAAGGCGAGATTTAAATTTTTGGAAAAAAAAAACCCTTCGAGATCTATATTTCTGGCAGAAAGGTAAATTATATTTCGTTAATATTGGATCTGAACTGATTTTTGTAATTTTATTAAAAATATGAATCATACATTTAGCTTGTACTATTTATTCGTTTGTTCCTGCACAAGTTTCTCAACTGGTTTCTTGTAGGAAATATTCTACTTTATTTTCTTGTTTGTAATCTCTCGAAAACGTACATTTTAGTTAGTACATAAATATTTTTTTTAGTTCTATAATGACTTAAAGAAATAGTATTTGCTTGGTATATGCGTCTTTTAATTGATCGGCATTTTTTGTTTATAAGAAGAAAAATATTAAATTAATGACCTAGAAAAAGTAGAAAAATAAACCTGGAAAAAAACCTGAAATTTGAAAATTAACATTTAGTAGACATTTACGAATGCAAGTTTTGATACTTCGTGATTAATGATCTGTCTTCACGGAAAAGTGAATCAACAGGAAGACTTGAAATGAGCATTTCATTCGCGCGTTATCCTGTCTTCACTGGTGTTTTGTCCAAACAAACCGTTCCGTTAATGTCTTTGTTTTGATTTGGCGGCTGAGATGATTAGCTAAAGCTAGTATTAAAATTCGACCTGAAGTAATTTATTTCTGTCCAGTGTGTTAGGTTTTTGAATTTAGTGTGTAAAGTCTTTTGGCAACGGCAGAACCCCGAAAAAACGTACTGCATACGGTGTTTGTCCACCACTAAGCCCACATGGAACAATCAGGTATCGAACCGACGACTCCAGGCACCAGATGTGAGCGCTCTACCATTGATCCACCGTGGCCTTTGTTAGGTGTTTGGTATTTGTGGTACAGGTAAGATGTTGGTTGAAAGCCTAACAACCACGTCAAGGTCTCTTACCTTCTGTGAGGGCCTCTAGTATTTTTAAAGTTGGTAGAGGGACGCAAGATTGCTTGTACCGTACAATCTTACGCCGAAGAACCAACTCACACAGCGCTTGGTCGACTGCATGTACGCGGCTGGTGTTTTGTGTGTGTGTGCGCGTGCGTGCGCGCGCTCGCTCGCTCGCTCTTTCTTGTTCCTGTGTAAGTTAACAGATGCTTCACTAAACCTGACTTGGCAAACACCTTGCTATTTCTGGGACCATTATAGCGAGACGCTTGCCGGGTACTCTTTAGCAAATCATTTGTTAACTTCCGGGATACCGACAAGTTGCCCCATCGCGATTGCCGACAAATGGCTCGCCAAAACTGATCTGGCAAATACCTTACTATTTCTGAAGCCATGATAGTGAGATCCTTGCCGGGTACTCTTCAGCGAGTCATTTGTTTATTTACGTGTGTCGGACGGACGAGAATGTATGTGAGTGTAGTTATTTTTCGAATATTGAAGAAAAATGTAGTCATGGATTCAGTGATGATAAAAGAGTATTGTTAATAAAATATAGCTTTTGTTGTACTTCGTTGCATGGTTAGTACATTGACACTTGATGATTGTTATCTCTGCTAACTGTACAGTACAACAATGCATTTCCTTGAATTGAAAATTCTTACTTTTTATAAATGTTAAATAGCGAAAATCAGAAACATCGTTTATATTAGCTAAGTCGTGAACTTTATGTAGACGTGTTATGTGTTCAGAAGAATATATTATGGTCTAAAGTAGGCGTGGTCAATTTCGTTCTATAAGAAAGCCAATATATGATGAGTGGTCATGTCACGAGCCGTCGTCAGAAACAAGGAATACAACTAGGATATCAATCAGTTTTGGTCGCTTTTATAATACACATAATTTAATATATAGCTTTTATCTTTCCGCGGGCCACAAAATAACATGTCGCTCGCGGACCAACTGTTGGCTGCTCTAAAGCATTCAAGGGTTAGTGTTCGGATATACCTAACATCCAGTGTGGTTATTTCTGTTTGGACAAATTTCTGACGATCATTGGAACTGAACTCTGTGATATCATCACTTAGCCGTACAAGCAAGCTGTCGGAGGTTGGAAACCAATTTTTTTCTCTAACCTATCCAGAGTTTACAGGTGCAAGGTAAATTATCACTTCCTAAATAGAAGTTTTAATTAATCATAACGGTCCCATCTGCTGTTTCATCTAAAATGCTGTTAAAATAATAATCTTTTTGCTTGTTTAGGCTCCGTTGTGAGCACTATTTATTTACGTTTATTGGATGTACTTTAGCTTGTGTCGGGTGTACTTTCTATGAACGGAATCCTAAGCAGGGAGTACTGACCTGGAATTCTATTTCGGACATGAAAAACCTGGATTTTTTTTATTTTATAAAAAAAGTTATTATTTTTTAACTCAAATTTTCACTTTATGTCCATTTTTAAACATTTAGAAGAAAGAACCTTTATTGAATTAGTGAATTTAAGGCCACAGAATGAGGCACTTAAAGTAATTAATTTTTATAAGGGACTTTCAGATTTCTTGTGACTATGGCTGTAGGGACCCGAGCTGATATCAATTATTTTCTTTCTGATTGAAGTCCTGTTTTTCTCCTCATTTCATTTTTCTGATCAGTTACTATAATCGTGCATGTCCTATGTTTCTAATTGGGCTGATAATGGTTATGTGCTTTGGTTCTTGTGTTCAACTAATTTTTGAAATTGCCTTAACTTCAATATATATTTTGTCAAGTGTTTGAATTCAAATAGTCATTTTAAACTCTCCGAGGACACAGTTACAACTATTATGACTCACCTTAAAGTAAGGTTGTTTTTATGTCGTCCTCTTAAGTAGTTGCTTCAACAAGAAATGGCTAGACCTTTCGAAGCAGCTCTCGTTCAGTCTTCAGACCGTCGCGTCGCGAAGATATAATTTAAGTGTGTGTGTAGCTTTTTGTGAGATTAGATTGTATGTGAACTAGTGTAAATACTACGACCAGTAATTTATTGAGCTACAAGTTTTTTAGGTTTCCACTTATTTATCCTTGATTACCCCATTTCGATGTGTTAAAATATACTCGAACAGGAATTTGTTGTAAATATGGCCTAAATACATTTTACCTACACTTGGCAGATATTCGACTCCAATTCTTTCCATATTGCCACAGCTACACTAACTACTTTTTTTTTAAAAAAAACAAGTCTTTGTTGTCTAGCAACAGTGACAGCGAAGTAATTTTAAAATAGTGGATTTTACAATTGGACTCAAATGTTTCGGTTAATAAATAATACACATCTTTCCAAATACATACATAAACTTCACAATACACAGTATAATCTCTCAGACTAAAATTACATAACTACGACGCCCTAAAGACGGAGCGAAAGCCGCTCCGAAAGGCCTAGTCATTTCTTATTGAAGCAACTAGAGGACGATATTTAAAACCTTGCTTTAAGATGAGTCATGTTTGTTGGAGGTTAAATTCGGTTGACTTTATTTATCTTGTTTAGGCAACTTTGTCTTAGTTGTTGGGTAATTGATAAAATAAAAATGATTCGTTTGTTTGCAAGAAAATGTTATAAATACATTTATATAAATAAAGTAACTGGCCATTCCCCATTCAAAAGGAATATACAGTAAAATGTGTTTCGAATTTGGGTTTTACATGCGCAGGTTTTTAAAGAGTATTGGTTAGTTCCACTTTGGATCTGAAATTATATTTCCTTTGAAACTTTATTTTAAAATATGAATTACACATTTAGGTTGTATATACTATTTGATTGGTTGTTGCTGCACAATTTTCTCTACTACCTTCTGGTAGAGAATATTCTACTTTATTTTCTTGTTTGAAATCTATCGAAAAAGCGCATATATTTTTTTTCATGCTCTATAATGACTTACGGAAATAGTATGTGCTTGGTATATGCTTCTTTTAATTGACAAAATAACTTTTTTGTTTGTTTGCAAGAAGAGTTTTTTAAATAAATTAATGATCTGAAAATAGAGGTAAAATAAACCTGGAAAACTTGAAAAAAAAAAAAAACGGAAATTTTAAAATTAACATTTAGTCGACACCCTGGTATTGTGTCGTGTCCAATTCGATAAGTATATATAAACAGTTTACATTAGGAACCCTTTAATAATCAGCACGATTTTTCATTCCGTCTACATCTGGTGATAAAAGACACTCAGAACTTGATGAATGTACTTACACCATTGGACGTGTATTTGTCTTGTAACACTATATGTACACAGTCAGTGTCAAACTTTCTTTCTCCATTGATAAAATTTCTCTTACGAATATCTTTGGTGACCGTTTTCTGTAACAACAGAAAATCACATTCTCAGTAAGTTACTTAAACCAGTACGTAAATCAGTGCATCCATTCCGGATTACTGGGAAAAGGAAATTTAATCAAAGGGATTGTACACATGATTGCACTTGTAATTTTTCACCAGAGTATCGCACACTTGTCCTGGGTATAAGGGTGGATGGGTGGGGGAAGCGAGTAAGGTCGGGAACTTAGAGTCCAGATAACCTACTAAGCTATGTGCTGTTTCCTCTGCCTACTTCATTTTCAGATGATGCTCTGCGCTAACCTGAAAAAGGCAGGACAATTACAAAACATCACGAAAAAACACTTCTTGATATGTTGTGTTGAACCCATACCCTAGCCTTCCTCTAACGAGGGAACATTCCCAACTGTTCAGTCGATATTTACAGGAAATATTTTTTTCTCACTAAGTTTTAACCTCAGGGTGTTAACCCTATCACCCTGGAAAACCTGGAGAACCTGGAATACTCAGGGCATTTTATAAATCTGGAATACTCAGGGAAATCTATAACTTATAAGTGAAACTCAGGGGAAAATTATGAGGTGGACCTGTCCACAGTTGGTAAGGGAACTGCCCAGGCAAGGCGGAGGTTGTGGGTTCGATTCCCACTGCTGACTGGATGTTTTCAGTGTCAGAATCCTCAATTTTAAAGATTTTTTTTTCACTTTTGGAATACCAATAATGTACAAGACGTTTGGACTGGGTGGTGGTGGGATTTTAAAAAGAAATCTCATTGTGTATTATTTACAAGTTCCACTATACTAAGAACTCGTGGAATTTGGAGAAAATTATCATGGAAAACGTGGAAAACTCAGGGATTTTGACGTCACAAAATTAGTAGACACCATGTATCCTGTAATGCACGAAAATGACATTCATAGACCCACCCTTTTTGAAAAGTTTGAATGGAATATTTTGAAATATCGATTAGTGCCTGTTTGTACATTGTAAGGAACAGGTATGAAGACACTTGTTGTGATATAACGGCTGCGGGAATATGATCCAGCCTTTGGGTAATGACAATAGGTGAAGGGCTACATCTGGTGGTGGTATGAAAATCACGGTCGCCATCTTGAAAACCGCCGTTTTGGATTCGGCTCGAGAATTTTAAATAGGAAGAGGGTCATGTAATATATCAGTTTAGGCCAGCTTGTTCCCAGAAATTCAGATATGAAGACATTTTACGCCCGTGTGTGACATCTAGTAACGAAAATTAAAATTAGGATTAATTGCGTTAATCCTGTTGATAATAGTTCCCACTACGTTACAAATACAATACTCCTTGAGGGTGTTTATTGAAAAACGTTAGTTAATAAACAAATTTTTAGCAAAGTTACTAGTTCATTTTCCAGGCTACCTTACCTATTCTTTTTTTAGAAGCCATTGGACACTTTCAATTGCCAAATCAATAGGGATTGAGGAATGTCTATAGAAGCTAATTTTATTTTATTTGCGTTAACTAACGAATATACTTGTAACATAACCTCTTCGCTATTTCTAACATGTTTGAATTGGTTCTTATATTGATCTAAAAAAAATCGGATAACCATTTGGCCAGGCGAAAGCTAGGGTGATTTTGACCTGAAATGATAATTCTCAAAGGCATACTAGTTTTGTGAATCTTTGGTAAGCCATATATAATTGGCATTGAAGGAGCATCTATAACAAAGTTAATTATTTTTTGTGATTTTTATTTTATCATGTTTTTCTCGCTGCGTCATTAGTACGAAGATTAGAAGTTTTTGTTGACAATTTTTTTTTTTAATTCACCCTTGTTTAGCTACATATTAGGACAATATTTTTCTCAAGAGTGCGTCATGGGATTGTGCATATATCTGTAAGTCAGTAAATTTATACGATGTTTCAATATATTTATTTTTGAAATAAGAAAAGTCAGTTAGACATGTGACCAAACTTTTGTCAATAGCTGTACAAGTAAATGTGAGGGGACGAGTAAATTTACTCGTAAAAAATGTACATCCTGTGACTCCCGTCACTTGTACTGGTAAATACTGAAACTTCGGAAACACGTAACATTCCTGAGGGTTGAGATCTAGGTAACTTTAATTTGTTACACTAGATCTATTTCAGAGGAAGGTTACTGAAGCACTGCCCCTTTTACGGAATTGAACAGCTTGAGAAAATGTTGCGGAAGTTGTGATACCACGGTTAAGTTATAAATTTTCGGGTACTCTTTAAGGCTTAATATCAGTGTGGGTTTTCCCGCCTCTCGTTTTACGTGAATTATTCAAAATTCAGTGTAGGTAAACAAAATTGAACTTTCACAGACCAAAGTTCGTTTCGTACTTCAATAATGAGTTCAATTAGCTTCAAGGAAATGTTAATAATAACTTCAGGATTGTGTGCAAACATTTTTGGGACATTATTTTGTCCCAAAAGTGTCTGCACACAATCCTGAGGTTACTAATAGCATTTATTCAAAACTAATTGTTCCCATTATTGAAGTACGAAACGAACTTTGGTCTGTGAAAGTTCAATTTTGTTCAATAATTCACGTAAAACGAAAAAGGGGGGAAACTCCACTGAGATTAAGCCTTAAGTAACAAAATTCTAGATATAGAGTTCTCTTTTTCTGCATTTTTGTGTTCATGGATTAAATTGTGAAGAATCTTGGTGATTTGAGTACATTTGGTTGAATATGAAGTGTTTTTTTGTCTTCCAGCTATGCAGCACGAGAGAGTCCAACCTATGATCCATATCGTAAATCACATTCAAAATCTCGCTCCCGATCACGGTCTCCTGTCAACTCGGGCCAAATCACGTATATCACCAGTTTTGGAGGCGAAGAATCGAATGAAGAGTCGGACACGGATCAAAAGAAGAAGAATGCTGCTGCGGCTGGATCTGTGCCAATTGGACCTCAACCTCCGTCGTCTAGGAGAGGGCAAGAGTCAGGGCAGCGTGGTGTAGTCCAGGGACCTTCCTTCCCGTCGAATTATTCGATTTCTTCCAAGTCAAAAGCACGAAGCCGGTCGGTATACACTTTCTTTGTGTTTCCACTGGGCGTGATATTGTGCCTTTATGAGCACTTCATTCTGCAAAGCAGACATTGTAGTATTCTAAGTATGAGGAACCCATTTCTTTTGAAAGTATTTAATAATTTTAAATCCTGTTTTTGGATAAAGCTGTTCACATGTGACTTTGACTTTCATTCAACCTGTGAACATTTTTGTACCAAGATCCTTCCGTTCAAGATTATTTTTTCTCCCTGATTTTATATATTTCCCTCCCAAATTAATAAGTGAATGTGTTCTGTGGTAGCTGATGTGGGTAAGTATTAAGTTAGGCTTGGTAATGCATAGATTTTCGCTTCTTAATAAGAAATGAATATGCATTATCGAACCGTTACTATCCCATTTCGAATTTTCTTTTATTTCCAGCTTAAATTTAATGTCACTCTATAAGATGTATGCAGAAACAAGATATTCTCCAAAAAATATTTTTTTAAAATACGGATAAAAAAATTCATCGAATGTAAATCTAAATACCGCGTAATCAGAAAGCAATACAACGTGATAAAAGTAACAGTGAAAAACAAATTCAAGAGTGGATACAATTTTTAAGAAATCGATAATTTGATTTACATAAAGTTTGTGATTACGATAACATGTTCATCTACAATACCTTACAACATTTTGTTATTCCTTTCTGTGTTAAATTAATAATATTACTAATTAGATCAATTTAAGGTAGATTAATAGTATTTTCATTTATTTGCTGGGTTCTAATCCTTATTAATAATTGTGTGTCAAAACTGAAGTCACAGAGAATATAGAAATCAAAAGTATGCGATTGAGATTAAGATTTTTTGCTTAAAGTTTTTTAATGTAACACAGTTGTTTTAGACGTGCTTAAACGTTTTGAACCATGTGTTCTTCCATGTGCGGGATGTTAAATGCCAATTCTAGTATGATACAGAAGTTTTAAGAGACCAATCCGGGCCTTATTTGATACCGCGACAGTCAAACATGCGAAATAGTAGCTGATTGTCAAAACTAAAGAAAGATATTACGGTTTCCATCTTTTGTCGAAAGCTTGATAGATTATCTTCACCGTTCCTATTTAAGTGGTACGTAGCTGATTTTTTTTAGGATCAAAGGTTATTCATCCATGCCATCAAGATAAGAGCGAGTTACGTCATATAGACAAGAGAGCGGCAGAGTTGACTGCGACATTCGTGAATTCTTAGGCACCATGCTTGTGTCCTGTCTGGAGCATGGGTGGTGATGGTCAGATTTTCACAGCTTATTGAATTTGGACGGGACAGTGGCTATTACCAGTTGGCCCAAAACAAAACAGTAAAAAACAAACGCATATCGAACTTTGAATGTGTTGGTGACAGTGATATTCAAATTTAGAGAATATTTTCGTTCAACTTTTGCCACAAAGCGGAAACAATTGATACCGCTGAATGAGAGAGGAAGCTACATCTTCCCACCGATCATTATTATTTTACAAGGATCGTGGTATCTTAAGTGGACGCATAGTTTGACGTAGCGACACCGGATCTCCATAGAATATATGAGAGTATTTTAAACTAATATCAATTCAGCGTTTAATTCCAGCGTTTGTAATTAACAGTATTTTGGCTAACATGCTGTGCTCTCTCTAATTCTGTAATATTCAAATGTAATTTCTGACCAATGTATATGAGAGTTGAAGGGTGGGATAACCGATGTGGTTTGTTGAACTGTTCGTTGTTCTGATTTACGTTAAGATCAGCAGAGAAATTGAACATTTGGAAGGTGAGAAATTCCGTATTAGTAATCTTTTGAATTTCTACAGCATATAGTTATTTGAATTTCTACAGAATCTATTAACGGTAGAGACGTAACTTTTCCCGATTATCGAATCAAGATTCTGTTTTGTCCAATATTTAAATGTTCTTTCAATGAAATTAAGAAAGAAAAGATGGATTAAAGCTTTTCTATGTAGTCCATATTCCAAATGTTCAACTTTTTGTTCAGTTGAGATTTTTTCTTGTTGTATTTATAAAAAACTGTTCTAATAACTTGTCTCTAGCAACTTTTTTCTCTCAGATGTATTTCTTTTGTGCTAATCTTTTAGTAGTAGTATTAGAATTCTTTGTAGTCACAAGTTCAAATCAGTCTTAGAGAACTTAGTAGCATTCCGTTTTAACAATTCTTCTTTAGTTCTTAGCTACACTGCTATATTATAACTTGTTTTTACGTGAATAACTTTTTGGTTTCCTTGCAAATTCGTTACGTGCGAATGCTTACGCACAGGGTTTTGAGTACTAGTGCAAAATCGAAATAAATTATTTTCCAGATGGATTAGCTCCCTAAATTTCAAGTTTAACTAACTACAACGTTTTGTTTAAAAAGCTTCCTTGGGGAGTAGGGGTGGGAGTAATGTTGCTAGTAGGTCGCTGAATTTTGGTTCAGTCGAATATGTAAGAGATTTGGTTTCTTTGAGAACACAGCCTTAAAAAAATAAAGTATTTGAGTTGCCGGTTATGAGGTAGATAAAATGAATTTAATGATTTGGGTATTTGTGGAATTTTTTTTTCAATACTCGTATACAGTAATAATAGTATTTGAAGCATAGTGGGGTTTAATATTGTTTCTTTACATGTATTAAGATACAGCTTTTCTCTAGATTTAGCCCTTTTGATCGTTAATTGTTTGGTCACTCGTGTCAAGTCTCATGTGTATTTTAACCAAGCTATTTAAACGGTGTTGATGTGGAACTGACATAGAAGACAAAACGAACATAACTTATAAACCTTATACTTTAAAGGGTATTTTTTAAAGCGATTGATGAAAACTGACAGTAAACAGTGGTGTAAAATAATTAGTTGTAATTGCAGGGGTACTGGTACAGTTCCTTCGTCAGTCGCAATCGACAAGTCTTGTTTCTTCTAATTATTTCATAATTTAGCTAGTTTATCGGAGTTTTCAGCTATCGGTGCCTCTCCAGACAGCTAAGAATTTGTAATCTAGTGAGTTAATCGATCAGGAACGTGCAGCTTTGTATTATAGATTAAAAAAAGAATAATAAAAAAGCTTTTTAAAGACATTCTTTCTTAATTCGTACTAAAAAGTAAAAAATAAATGTTTATGTATGACTAAATGAAAAGCATGGGGCGCTAATTGAAGAATTCATAAGTGACTGTATATGAGAGCATACCCATGCTTTTCTTTTAGTCATACATAAACATTTATTTTTTTACTTTTTAGTACGAATTGTTTAAGAAAAGAATGAACTTTAAAAAAGCTTTACTATTATTATTTTTTTTCGCAAGCTGTTTTGTTACCTTAATTCTTGTGTTCTGCAACCAGGCAAACCCCATTTCATTGCTGGTTAGTATTTTATGATAAAGAAGTCTG
Organism: Lepisma saccharinum; assembly: GCA_022664845.1. NCBI lineage: Eukaryota > Metazoa > Arthropoda > Insecta > Zygentoma > Lepismatidae > Lepisma > Lepisma saccharinum. The sequence goes on along the minus strand of JAGDQP010006704.1, from coordinate 20,535 downwards.
TATTAAAAGAAGTATGCTTTTAAAATATAGAAATATATGAAAGTAACAATGGAATATTGTCACCCGGCTTACGTCGCTGTGCAGAATTTCATCATTGTATGACGTCGGGAAATGAGTTAAATAAACGTTGCAAGATATGAAGACACCGCGAACCATAGTGAACTAAAGAAAAGAATGTTAATAAAAGGCGAAATTGAAAATCATGTGATGAAGGCCAATCTTGTAAATGAGTAAAAACGATAAACAATAGTAATATTGTGGAAGAGGAAAACTGGTAGGGCAAAGGCATAATCTTGTGAAGGAGGGAAGGTGATGCCACAAGACAGATCTTGTAAAGCACGATCAAAACATCTGCTGCTGTTTATAATGCACTTACTTGTAAACAGTGAAACCCAATGGTGGTTTGCGCCGACCGGGTAGCCGTGCGCTCTAAGGCGTTAGGCCAACGACTCGAAGGTCCCGGGTTCGAATCCCGGGCAGGGGCGTGGATGTTTGTGGATTTTAACTGACTGTAAATGGGCGAATCGTGACGGGCCGAAGTCAAAAGTTACTAGACTGACCCATATAAAATCAAGTTTACCAAGTTTTTACCGATGGTGGTTTGCGCTGGTTCAGGTATTAGCGTCATAAGAGACCAATTATAATCCTATTTGTAATAGGTGTACAGCCACGATCAAAACTTCTGTCTTGTTGGTCAAATTTCTTTTGTGAATAACTTCGGAATTAATGAACCGATGTAAGTAAGACAGTTTTTTGTAACTTACAGAAAATCAGTCTCTTCAAGCTGCAGAAAACAGTTCAAATCGATCTGTCCATTCCAAAGTTTATCAAACGGAATTCGACCGACAGGACAGAAGTTTTGATCGTGACTGTACATATAGGCAGTGTTCGATTTATCGAGGATTTTCTCTGATGCCTGAAGATTTCGTACCCGGTTGTTGATATGAATATCATCCCAACCAGGGGACGAAATCCTCAGGCGTTTCTCCGCAAACAGGTAGTAGGTAACGACTTACAAGAAACCCCTATATTTAGGATTCCTTTTGTTAATTTATATCGAACACTTCATATAAGCATCATACCGAGCGGCCGTAAAATTCAAATTCAGGCATCATCAGATCAAACAGAATTAAAATTCAATAAATTGACCGACAAACCATGTCAGAGAACAAAGGAAGCATGTGTTCTATCAAGGGAATGGTTTCTGACAGCTCAGGAAGTTACGTTAAGTTGCCTACGTGTACAGGGAAGTGACGTAGCACAAATTACACACACAAATAAGAAAAAGTAGCTAATTTTATATTGCAAGTCATGCTCGTAGGGGGAAGAAATTACAAAGAGGAAACGGTAACGTGGAACGGTAGCATTCTATTTGGAATTCGTTAATTGACATCTACTTCGGTCGTTATCGTGCTTAAAATGAACTCATATCAAGTGCATAATGAAAGTAATATTGAGTTCTTTTATCGCGGTGTGTTCGTCAGTGGGAAATATTCAGCCGCAGAGTATTAATTTGTAGTATGCCGTGACGTCAGTGGGAAATATTCAGCCACAGAGTATTAATTTGTGGTAGGCCGTGACGATTTTAGTTGCGATAGATAGGAAGGGACATCAGTTCATAATCATCTAACAGTAGAATTTTATCGATGTAGACCATACATGATCTTTTATTTTCTTTTAATAGATCACGAACGAAGAGTCGGTCTCCGAAGAGAAATAGAAGGTCTGGTGTTAGAAGAAGATCGTCATCTAGATCAAGAAGTAGATCCCGTCGAAGATCCTGGTCACGTAACAGAGCTCATTCACGAAGCAAACGAAGAGGTAGAAGTCGTTCACATAGCTCTTCGAGGCACAGATACAGAAAGCCAAATGAAGGAAGGCCTGAAAGGTATTTTGTGCATTTTCCCTTTGTGCAAGGCGTTGAAGTGATTGGCGTGCTTTTTCGTGCATGTGTTGCATTCCTTTATGAAAGAAGTGCTGGGAATAAGAAACATTTCTTGTTTTTATTTTCGTCAAAAGGAAACGCTGTCTTAATGTGTATTTCTATCCCACTGAGTTAGTCGCTTCACAAGCATCAGAAATAATTTATATGTGGTGAGATTCACAGATAGTAAGTAGTTCAATTGCTACAAATTTGTATTTGAGGCAAAATTGTACCCGTGGCTGGCTCTTTTCTATATTAAGAGACTTACATGTGGTGGTATTGGTCGTAGCGTAGTGAATGAAAATAGAAGGCAATCCTGATTATTTTCAGAGCGTCTCGTTAGCCTAGTGGCTCTCAGTTTGAATCCACGACTTTATAATTGTAAATCCAAGTCGCTACCATTGATATATTTGTCGTAGGTTGTTTTAATATTTTCTTACCTGTTGGTTTACAGCTAATTCTCTCGCTTAATAAACACTTACAAATAACTAAAATCGTGATATATTTCGCAAGTCGCATTCTCAAACGATGGGAAAAATTAAAAGGATAGGTATGTTGTGAAGAGTAAGGTGTGAATGCTGTACTGCTCGTTTAAAATACTTGACATTTAAAAGTTATTTTGTATCTAAGAACGAAGATACAGGGATATATGCCGTTACATGTGAATGTCATGAACAATATGTAGGTCAAACTAAACGCAGAGTTTCGGTTAGGGTAAACGAACACGTCCGAGATGCCAAACACCCACACCCCACTTCAGGCTTATCACAGCACCTAAAAAACACACAGCATAACATTACTGATGTCTTCATTGTACATAAAACACATTGAAAGAAACATATACGAAAGTGCATATATTCTTAAGTGTAAACCAAAATTAAACCTAGATACAGGACCAATGGACAAGAGCTGGATACCAATACTGAATAAAACACTTGATTGCCACAGATAGCATTTTATCTATTGGTCACATACAGTCCCATCACTCAGGAGGGTTAGATGTTTTTGGTGTTGATTGTGTACTTATATTTCATCTTCATACAAATGTGAGTACGGAAGTGACGTCACAGTCTGGCAACATTGTTCCTATACTCTGTCAAGTACTTTAAACGAGCAGTACAGTATTCACACCTTACTCTTCACCACATAACCTATCCTTTTAATTTTTTCAATCGTTTGAGAATGCGAGCCGATTGCAAAATATCACGATTTTAGTTATTTGTAAGTGTTTATTAAGCGAGAGAATTAGCTGTAAATCAGCAGGTAAGAAAATGTCAGTTCTCTCCACGAGATTTGTTAGATATTTTAATATTGTTTGTCTTACTACCCCCCGCCCCTCCTCTTTTTTTCTGTACCCATGTGCTTTCATTAATGTTTGGATTTTTTACTAGTCGTGTCTTGTATAAAGTAGGTTTCAGTTTTCTATAATAATTTAGTTTTTTTTTTTCTTTTTTTTTTTCACAATATTAAATTCGCTTGTTGATTTGGGAACTTTACTGTTTATTGAATTCCTTAGTCCTTTTTGTCAGCATATGATTTTTCAGCGTATCTCATAAATGTATGTGCTATTTAGAAAATTCCACTCCTTGCATTCCGTCCAATGAGGATTCATACGCCTGAAAAATGTGTGTTAGACACAAGAAAGATGCAACACTGAAGCAGAACATAATGTGAATTCCTGAGAGAAAACTGTTTAGTGTGGTACATTCAGGTACAGTCTTAGCTCAGGCTAGAATTGGAAATACAGTCGAAAGATTGGAGATATCGAAGAAGTGCGCACTGTTAGAATGGAAATGTAAAATCAGTAGTGTTCCTTTTAGTAGCAGTAGCAGCGCTTCCGTCGTAGGAGGGTAGTTTTTTTGCGGTGTCATTTCGTGAACAAATATTGTAGCAAGAGTTTATTTTCGTAGGAGTGTAGTAGGTCCGTAAATAATGAAATGTTTTATTTTCAGGGGAAGAGATCGAGATAGGCGACGGTACAGTTCTTCTTCCTCGCACGGGAGATCAAGATCTCGCTCAAGGTCAGGATTAAGTTATATTTTTGTTTTGCTAAGATTATGAGAATAAAATTCATTGTGGATGAACGTTCAAGGCATTATGGATTGGTGTAACTGGTTTTTGGTTTCGAAATTGAAACTATCGAGTTACGTGCAATGCCATGAGGTAGAAACAAGGAATAACATGTAAAAGCGAAGTGAAATGTGTAGCAAACTACATTTATTTAAAATTTCGGAAGTTATTTAGTAGATCGTATGAGTGTGGGTTCCTGGTTTATTTTTCGGCGTCAGGTAAGTTGCTCTGGGACGTATCTAAACAGCTGTTGTTGGATGCATTTGAAGTACGCGTTACTTCAGCGGAGTAAATTATATTTTATTATACTTATTCATTTAATAAGATGTCTTAAGGGAACGAGTAAAGCTAATTTGCAAGTTTAACCAAATAACGTTAATATTCAGTTTTACAAGAGATCAGTAATTAGTTTCAAAACTTAACATTGAAGTGGATACTAAACTGATATTAGGTGTGCGTTTTTCTTCGGATGAAAGTATGTTTCGTGAAGTAACGCATTGTTTGTGGTAATAAACATTTCAATTTTTCTGGATGTACACAGGTAACAGTGACGAGAATAATTGAACAGTTTCCGTACCACCAAAGGTTTGAGGTAGACCTCAGAAGCGTCTTTGTGTGTGTATGAAATGTCCAAGCTAAGTAATAGTGAATACTTACAAATGGCATTGAACTTAGGATAGAAATCATAATGGAGGTATACGAGGAACATTGGTGATGGCGGGTGCTTGTGCTTTTTTAGCAGTAGGAGCAATAATTGCTTCCGGGAAGGAATTACTCGATGACTTCCCGAGAGTCAGAGATTAGGGTGTAACCCTAGTTCATTTTTTTTAAATTCATTTTAATTAATCTCAGACTTGCTTGCCGTTATGAAGTATATAATCTGTTAATTCTTAGTTTTCCACAGTTCGAGTATGCTTTATTGTTTCCTGTTTTATCATATGGGTATCCCGATCAATAAGGAATTGTCGAAAAGATATTTAGATTAATTTTAACGAATCACTTATCCCGTTTCTGGAAATCTTTTTACTTTAAAAAAACTGTCTTTTTTCACGAAAGTTTCCTCTTGTCTTTATCACGATTTTTTTTCCTTCTACGAATTACCCATCGTTTGTTACTTCATCTTTTACCTTGCGTTTAGCATTATTCGAGTTTGTTACAGACCTGGAAGGGCAGAGAATTTTATTTCGCTTAGGAAAAGTCGAGAGAAATCAAAGAATAGTCAAAAGTCAAGGAAAAGTTTGGGAAGTCAGGGAAAATTTTACTATCCTATTTCGATAATGAAAACCATAAATAGTTGTATGTACATCAGCGAAATTTGTTGTAGAATGTTTTGAAAACTAGGGAAATTGGCCTGGCGAATATTTTGGAGTAGGCAAAAGCTATACAGTAGAATTAACCTTCATCACGATTTCCTATATTGGAGACACAAGAAAGGAAAAATCTTGCAAATCAAGTCTCATGTTGAGGAAAATTCAGTTCCTCAGAAAGTAAAACGTCTTGAAGAAACAGTGATGTAGAGTGAAAACAAGCCATAGTTATTCCTATTAAACATGGAAACAGAGTAAACAAATTGTTACTAGTCGAATACGTGATGTATGTAGTTTGGTTATGTTGTTAACAACACTATTAGTTCTCATTGTTAAAGTGTGTTTTTTAACTATTGCAGAGAGTATTGTAGTAATTTACTGAATGATCATTGAAAAATTTGTGAAAACGGAGGAACGTGTTCGGCTGGTAAGGGGATGGTGGAATTATCACAGTTATAAAAGCAAGTTTACGGTTTTCCTGTATCGGTCAGGGAAAAGAGCCCCGAAGTGGTATGGAAAGTCAGGGGAAATTGGACTCACTTATTCCGTGATAACCCTGTCATTCAGTACAGTCCAGCAAGTAACGAGAAAATGAAAAAAGAAGAAGAAGAAAAAACAGGCGTGTTATACCATAACAGTACTTGAGTTTTCAACCGTACTGGTTTCTAGGTTTCCTTACATAGTTTTCGAATCTGAAACATCGTGTTTTTTGTATGAACAACTGTTACGAAAGGCGGACGAAAAGTATCTGCTATAACATGACTGCCGTGTTACAATTAGATTTCATGATTGAGAAGTATAGTAAGGCTGGCTGGGATTGCTGTGTAAAGAGAGATTGTGAAACTCTATGGCCATCACGTCACCCGTATGATTCAAGAGATAACGTTGGCCAGCACGGCAGGTAAGAGGTTTGAGCTCTGGCCTCCCGATTACGAGAAAGGAACGTTTCCGAAAAACTCTTGTCTCTCGGTAATCTTGAGGCTGTTGTTACAATCTTAAAACGACGTAATGATGGCAGTGAGAGGTTGGTATCACCTGCATTAACATAATTTATCCTAGGTTTTGCATTAACAGAGGGAGCATACGGCAGAAAAATTTCGTTCTACCCTTTAACCATAACTCTAAAAGCAGGAGTTAATAAATTGTTTATTTCGTAACTGAGTTTGGTGTATAATTTGTATCCCCTTTCAGAGGTATTTCATTCTTTATTAAGGTTAAACTTAAAATAGTTACGCTGTCTCCATGGTGTAGTGGTTTAAGCCACAGATTTCTTATCTGCACTGGGAAAACACGTAGAGTCGAACCTTGTAGCTTGCCATTCTGACCAAGATCTTCCACGGAGTTCCTCAGTTTCCGAGGCATAACCTTACCTGAATGGTACCTCTAGTAAGGACCTATTCACCATCATCTCCATCTGTTTCTTGTGATGGGCGTACGCCGTGTCGAAGGTTTCCGATATAATGTCCACCTTTTACCGATATGTCTGTTTCGTCTTGTCATACGTCACAAATTCTGTCAGTGGAAGACGTAATAAGTTAAAATTAAAATGAAATACTAAATTGTAATGGAGTCATTCTAAATCAGTTTGTTTCCTGCAATTTCCCATTTCAATATCATTTTGCGTAATGTTTTTAAAATAGTGATTGTCTGTTATATTTTTACCGAGTGTTTCTCTCATCTTGTGAATTTTTCTCTTCTTTGTGTGTAGGTCGTTACGTAAAAGCAGCAGTCGCAGTTGTTCTCCATCTAAGAACCGTGGCAGAATATCCAGGTCGCCTTCATTAAATAAAAATTCACAGTCTTCTGGAGGAACAAGTTCAATGAAGAAGACTCCTTCGCCTCCAAAAAAATTACCTACACCGCCTGTACGAAGGTACTATGGCCGAAGAAAAAGTGATCGGTCGTCATCAGAAGCAGAAGAATCCGACGACGAAACTGACAAGAAGCCTGATGACTATAAGCCCCCACCATCCAAGTAAGTTGTAATATCGTAAGAAATATTATTATTATTATTTTTTTTTCGTATTGAAGATTATAGGCAGAAGTAGAATTATTGAGAGGTGTCATTGTGTCTGTCAGTCAGGACGCTCGAGATTATGGAATTTGACTGTTGCACTAGTCATATTACTAAGAAAAAAGTTGTACATGCTGTACCCTATTTGATATCTCAATAATGAGGGTACCTTGAGCGTTGTTAAGTGGTATTTAAATCCTTCGTGGTCAAAGACAATACCTGACATACTAAATAGCTTATAGGTCAATACATATTAATTCATTTTACATAAAATACCATGTGTGTGGATAGAAATTGGAAAGAGCACAGATAAATTGGTAGCTAACTTTGAGGCGAATTGAACCTCTCTCTCGATTGTTAGTTGGGTTGAGCTACTTCCAGAGAGCCTAATTCTGCTACTATCGAATGCAGATACATTTCACTTAACATAGAATGTATTTAAAATTAAATTGAATTGAATTGAATTTGTGTTGCTTTTTTAAAAAAGAAAAAAGAAAAACGAGTTACGCAGTTTAATGCTTCATAGTTGAAATGAACGTTTAGAAGATCCATATGAAGAGTATTAGCAGAATTAGACTGGTTGAGGTGAGGCCTAAGAAATGTGTCACTTTCACAGAATTAAGTTTTATCAACAGCTAGAGAATCCCACCGGCAATTAGGAAGCCAGCGGTCAATTTTTCTGTACATTTTTTCTTTAAAATATATTGTTTGCTTATTACATTCCCGTTTGAATAACTAACGAAAAACAGACAGGTGAAGTTCCGACCTCTCTTGTGAAAGCTCTTTTATGATCACATTTATTTCTTGTGCTTTATCAGATTTTCTGGTGACACGTATTTTGGCGTGACGTGAGACATATCTGTTAAGTTTTTGTTGCGGAATGAATAAAAAAGGGATATAAAAAGTACTAATAAACAACATAGTAGTGTATTGTATTGTTTAGTAAAATCATTAAACATAGTTTCTACAAAAGATCACTTTCCTTCCGTCGAAAATTTGATTGTTCAGTGTAAATAATTGGGATTTTATTCTAGGAAAGAAACAAAATTTATGTTAAGGAATGCTTTAAAATACGAATTTTTGGTTTCATTAATTCATTGTGTATTTGGGTTATGTTCTGTTATTTTATGGTGGCAATTAAAATTATGAGTAACGCATCTATATAGATGAGTGGAATATGCTTTTAAATTCAGGGACCATTTTCCTGGTAACATTTTTCACGTTAAATAGTAAATTGAAATATATTCGCTTTGACTTGTAGGTTTTATCCTCGTCACCGAGGTTTAAGTAACTTTCGAAGTTTATGCGTGTTCGGAACAAAACAAAGACAACAGAAGGGAATTCCTAAGTATTTGTCCAAAGGGGAAGAACTTTTTAACAAGTACTCCTATTTATTCAAGTTATGGTTATGTGAGGTAGATAAACTTTACTGTATCTTGTATCTATCATGAAAAGAAACATCATTTTCATTATAGGAAGTTTAGATTAACTATATTTCTAAGTCGTTTCTACCTTTTGATAAACAACTCTACTGTTCGTTTAGTTCTAGAAATCCATGTCTCATAATTGAAAGTTCATTTGAGGTACAACGACATGAAAACCGCGCTTGTAGGATTTGGACGGTCCTCAAATACATTTTCTGTAAAAGCGAGCTAGATTAGTGAGAAACGATCATTAGCAAATGTTATTACATGGTGGTCCATGTTACCGCATCAGATTCAAACCAGTATGTGGTTCAGATTCCACGCTAAGAATAAATCCCGTTTGTAGAAGCTTTGTTCTCTATTTAAGAAATCGTCCTTCAGAGGAACGAAAGGTGTATCGATGCGGACTTCCGTATATTTTTACATGTACTCACGTCAGGCAGAAAGTAACAGACAGGTACTTACTGCGTATGCTATTCTGCGGAGTGTTATTTATGTAATGAAATTGTCTTGGTCTTAAACCATTATCATCGGGAACATAAGGATTAGGAACGGTAAGATCAGTTAAAATTACATTGAGAAATATATTATTAAAAGATGTAAAATGTATCCGAATCAACTTACCTTTCTAAAGGAGACCCAATGTTTATGGCATTTACCTTTCGGAACGGTAAGTTGGTTCTGATGCTTTTACCATTTTACTCCGGGGCCAGGGGAAAAGGTGTAGAATAATTATATGTTTGATTTCAAAGCCCCCTTGCTCAAAGATATTGTTTCCAGAATGTGAGTCTTTGTCCCCTAAACTGTTGACGTTTCTTAAAATAAAACCTTGCATTGCCTAATTAAATTTGTTAGTAAAAGTAGAGCTTGGTCGGATAATAAGAGGGATTGAAAAAATAGAAAATTAAGTTGCAGTGAATCAGGCGTTGATATGAGCAAGGTAATGAAAAGAACTTAGATTCATTTCACGTGTATGTGGTGAATTTTATTATTTGTGTGTAAGTATGATGCGCAGGGAGGTAGTACAATTCAAAATGCATACTTCTGTAACACTATCCGCAGTTTCATTGAATAACCATAATGAACTCAACGATTCATCACATCGTAGTAACATTCTTGGACGCAGGAAATTCGTAAAATGTATTGCAAAGGAAAAAATAATATTGTTAAAATGCAAAATGTTTTCAGATTTGGGTTTGTCAATGAACACGATCAAACACAAACTTATATGATACCGACCGGCCATAGCTGAGTTAGTAGCGTTGGCTTCGCTTACGAAAGGTGCTGGCATCCATCCCAGCGGCTGGTCACCCTACTGGGATTTTCCTCAGTCACACCTGGCGTATGCTGGGATTGGTGTTTTCAAATCAGGCCCTGGTCGACTACCTTGTACCCTATAATATTGGTCTGAAATAAAGATTCCTAAACCGAGCCGCCGTAGCTCAGTGGTAGAGCGTTGGCGTAGCATTCGGGAGGTCGTGAGTTCGATCCCAGCGGCCGACTATCCTGACTGAGGCTTTTGCAGGGTTTTTCCTCTTGTCACACCAGGCAATGCCGGGATAGCACCTTCAACATAAGCCGTGGCCGACACCTTCCCGAACCTTTTCTATCCTCTATCCCGGCCTGCGACTTGGATGCCTAAAGACCATAAATAAAATTGAGAAAAAAAAAGATGCTTAAAGGCTATAAATTAAATTCAATTTGGGATTTTCTTTTTATGCCTTGAACGAGACAACATGTGCTAGGTTGTGGTGTGGAAGTGGAACGTGAAGGACTAAATTCAAACACTACATATTACATTAAGTACATCACACACATAACACACTTACATTGTACTTAATACCAACTATATTAGCTATCTATAATACACAACTTTCTTTTTATTTCTTTTTCCCTCCCTCTAGCCATATCAGCCCAGTTTACTCAACCAAGCTTCCACTGGACTTATCTTCCCTGATTTGACTTACCTGATTTTGACCTACATAATAAAACATTTGTTCTCGATTAACTCTCACATTAGAAATCTTTTTAACCCAATTTGACCTGCATTATAAACAATTTGGAGTTCCCGAAATAGTCGAATGTAACCAAGGCAATATCGCGTTGATCGCAATAAAGCTAGATACCTTTTCGTCTGCAGTTCCCTTTTCTTGCTTCCTTTGCAGTACCTTCCACCTTTTTTTTTAGCTACTGGTGAGAGTGTTACTAGGGTGTGATGAAATGATGAGTTCATTATTGTGTTAATTCAATAAAACTTGATATATTATTACGTTTAGTACTTATTTTTAGTTTTATTATATTTTATTTTGTAAGATTGTGACAATTAGAAAAAAAACTTCATATTTCGAATTACTAACCTAAACTGTTAATATATTCTTGCAGAAGGGAATTGGTTTTACAGTAATTGAATGGTATTTTCTATAATTCAGAAGATCTTTAATGCACAACTAAAGATTTCGTGTAAAATACTTGAATGTTTCCTTTCTCTTTTTTTCTTACAGGAGCGTCGGTACAGGGTTGGGTAATTCTGGTGCCGTACCCAAAGTCAGTAAGAATCTCTACTTAATAATGCATTACTTTAGCTTCGTAGGCACCTTTTATTAATGTTTTCAGTTATCATTGGAGGTTAAAAAAAAAAGTGGATTGGTTGGCTTTAGCACTGCATACGTACGGATTATAGGTTTATATTAAATAGGCATTAGTAATGGGATTTTGATTACATACGATGAGAGAGCATTGCTCTCTGTTGAGTGGAAATGATCAGAATGGGAGGCTATATAAATAGGAATAAAATAGGGATAACACATCTTTAACATTACTAGGTCTCGGAAAAGAATCACAATGATGTGAGTAGGAAATATATACAAAAAAAAAAGTTTGTGCTAAGAGGACAACTTTTTTAATGCAGTGAACATTAGTCTGTCCTTTCCTACTAATTAATTTAATTTTTGTTACTGAACAACTGTTTTAATTTGCTCCCAGTAAAGAATAAATGAGTTGCTTTTAGTGTGTAGTTTGTAATGTGAGAATGAGTAACAAAATTAAGTGTGAGACGTACAGTGTCTGGTCAGAAGATAATATACATCAAAATATTGAAGCAGTCTTATTACATTCAACAGTAGTTTTGGTCTTGTGCAAAACTTCCATTATATTGAATTGCATTTATCAGTGGTCGTACATTGTTTACGAAGAAAAGATGTGAACTAATTTTTAACAGTTCGCATACACGTCCTATAAACGAGTTCTACAATTTACGCAGACCACAGGAAGAATTTAATACCGTAAAAACGCTTATTTCGTCCCCGTCCCCCTCTTTGAACCATTGGGTAAAATTGTGCATTCCTGACGATAATACACAGTCCGACAAGTAAGTAATGAGACTGATTTTATTCTGACAAAACAGAGAATGCAAAATAGAAACCAATACGTGAGTTCGAGAGAATAATCCTTCATCTACGACCTGGCAACACCGCATGGGCCCGCGTGAAGCACAACGGGAAATATGACGTCAGTACCAGCAGTAAGTGAAAGGTCTTTGTCACGCCAGCGTCATGGAGCAGAGGGCGAATATCAAGTTCTGTTTCAAACTCGGGAAAAGTGGCACAGAAACTGTTGAGTTGATGCGGAGAGTGTATGGTGATACTTGTTTGTCTCGTGCACAGATATTTAGATGGTATGAACGTTTTAAAAGTGGTGTGGAATCGATTGACGATGAACCTCGGCCGGGTCGTCCAATTTCTGTTCGTAACGAGGAACTGATTGAAAAGGTCCGTGAACGTGTGCAAGAAGATCATTGTGACTGTGAGAATGATGGAAGGTGAGACAATTCGTAAGATCTTAGTGGAAGATTTAGGCAAGAAGAAGGTCGCAGCGCGGTTTGTGCCACACTCATTATCTGATGAACAGAAACAAGGGCGTGTTGATTACGCCTGTGACATCATTGCAACTGCCCGTAGGAAGAAAAATTTCCTTCTGTCCATTGTTGCAGAAGACGAATGTTGGTGTTTTCGTTATGATCCAGCTACTAAACGTCAGAGTGCCGAATGGAAGTCTGCAGATTCTCCAAAAGGAAAGAAACTTCGTCTCCAAAAGTCAAAAGTGAAGACAATGCTCATTTGTTTCTACGACAGTAAGGGTATCATTCATCATGAATTTGTACCAGAAGGTCACACAGTTAATGCTCAGTTTTATTTAGGTGTTTTGGAGCGTTTGTTGAAGAGAATACGTCGTGTTCGGCCTGAATACTCAACCCCAGGTAGCTGGTTCCTTCTCCATGACAACGCTCCAGCTCACCGAGCACTACTTGTTGCGGAATAATTGGCCACAAAACAAGTGTGTGTGTGCTGAATCATCCCCCCTACTCACCAGATATGTCCCCCTGTGACTATTTCCTGTTCCCTAAGCTGAAGTTGCCATTGAAAGGACGACTTTTCGACAGGGTTGAAGACATCCAAGCAGTTGTGACAGCGGCATTACGGGCCATACCACAAACTGAGTTGCAGAAGTCATTCCACTCCTTGTGTGATCGTGCCACTCGTTGTACTGGACGATGCAGGAGGGATGTACTTCGAATAATAAACAGGTATTATTCAATTACTTTTGTTTGTTTCGTCAGAATAAAATCAGTCTCATTACTTAATTGTCGGACTGTGTAAATATAGAAATTATTGCTGTAAGTTACAGTATCTTCCAATGATAATAAACATTCCAACAGAAAAGCAAACATTTGGTCTGATGTACTGAATGGCGCCGTATGTCGTACCCAACAATCTGGCGTCCATGTATTGTATAGATCGTCTTGAGAAACAATTGTACGGTTGTTTTTATAGTTGTGCTACTATTGGATGAAAACAAAATTCTTCTGTCAAAATAACTTCGTCTAAAAGGTTATCAATACAACTTCCGTTAAGATTTAAGTCACAAATTGTTCGATTGCACAAAGTTATTGTACTGATTATTTCTTTAGTTGGTAGTCTCTAGGGATCATTGTTTATTGCTGTTTGTAACTGACGTTTTGTAGCCTTCGGACTAGTTTGTACATTAATTTTCTATTTGATCAGTTTCAAACTTTAAATCATATGTGCTCTGATGTCAGTTTGACTACGGTTAAAGTGGTTCATGATATGACATACAGTAACACATAAATTCATACATTCGGTCCGAATTATTGTGTACTGCACCATTGCGTTTCTTATAACTGCTAGTGGCTTATTCGATAGCCAATTTAGAGTCACCTGACCAGACAGTGTATGTAATTATGTTCTAAAAAGAAGGTTATGAATTATTTATCCTACAGTAGAAGTCCGATAGACCGGCATCCAACAGTCCGGGACACCCGTATGTTCCGCACCATCCAAGTTTTTTTTCTCCCCTCCTGTAAACGCTTGTGAACGACAGTTGAAAGCGCTTGGCGCGGCTCAGAACCACTAGGAAGTGTGCACTACGCGTCTGCTACTGGTAGACGCAATCAGCATTGTTCGGAATCAATCGGAAGCGTTCGGACTTTACTCGGCTGTCACCACACACAGGTTCAGTTCATTGTTTTCGCTATACGGCTTAGACCGCCCGATAATCCGGCACCGGGCCGGTCCCGAACGTGCCGGACTATCGGACTTCTACAGTACTAACAACTAAAGGTATTCTGATTTAAAATAAAGAAACAAAAAGAGGGACTTCTATTTGCTTATTGCAAATAAGAAAACGTCTGTATAGTAGTAATTTCAGTCACTCTTTCATTAGTCTAAGTTGTAGATTAAAATATTGTGAAACAATTGCTTGAGATTGTGTTCATTACGTTAGTTTCAACTAACAAGGAAACTACATAAGGTGTCACACGAATATTGGAAATGTTTGTTTCATTCGAAAGTCCTTTAATTACTGTATACGTTATGTGAATTGCAGCTGCCCATTCTGAAGGAAGATCTAAGCTTCTAAAGTTTTCAGCAAAATTTGCGCAGTCTTAAAATTCAGCTGCAGATGGTACTGCAGACATTCTTAACGCTGAAAGGTTAATATTATCATAATTGTCAGATGATGTTGGTTGGACAAATTCATAAGTGGATGGTCTTATATTATAGACACTGTAGGGCGTAACTTTTGCAGAGCGCACCGCGTGGGGCCGACCATAGCACTGTCCAATTCCCTGAAGATTTGTTTATCAGTCTTTATTTGCATGAAAGAAGTTATAAAGTAAGTATATAGTAAAGGACGTGTTTAAGCAAGAAATTTATTACAGTAATTCTATTTTCAGTTATGAAAAATAGATTAAACTTAGTACGTCACGAACATCTAATACCAGCAATGGCTAAATGACAGTAAAAGTTCTGTCCGGCTAACAATTGTTGACAGTTATGATCAGATTAACATTTCAACACTTAGAACACAATTACACACGTTTTCAGTGGGATATTTAGCTGAATTTTAGGACTTGGTTGCAGAATTTGTGAAAAAGTTCAGAAACTCGTAACTTCCTTCAGAATTCATTTAAATCAGCTGCAGTTCGCACAGTGTACATAGTAATTAAAGGACTTTTGTAGCACGAAATATTTATAGGACTTTCGAATGAAATGGAAAATTTCCAAAATCCGTGTGTGACATTGTGGTCGTCTCTTTGAAATCTTTTTCACACTTAAGTTAGTGCATTTCTTAAATCTTGATACATACACAGCGTGACAATTATATAACGATACTGATACTACTTAAAATGAAATAACAACTAATGGCAAGACATATGAAATTATATATTTTCGAAGTAATCACCTTCGATATCTATAATGGATTTGTTGAAAGCTCTTCCGGAATACCTCTTCTTGTATTTTTCAGCTGGTCGGTCATTGCAGCATCCTCGATGTTCTCTATCATTTCTTATCGCGTTCCTTTCTTGTCTCTCTCTTGATTTGGGGTAGCAAAACTTAATTCTGTGGGGATTCAAATCCGGATAATATAGGAGTGCTCGATGGCTGGTACTTTTTTTTGTTTGTTTCTTACAAATTACTTAACGTTCATTACATGCTGTGAGGGTGTATTATTGTGAAACAAAATCCAGTTTTTGTAGTTTAACATCTCACGTCCTACCTGACGACTTTTCCTCATAGAATTGTTTCATTACTGTTGGCTCCTTGAATCACTAATTCCCAGTTGATAATGCCTTTGATATGAATAAAGCCATCAGCATTTTTTTTACTCCGGTAAGAATTCACGTCTTTTATGTAAGAACTTCAAAAGTACTTCATCAAGACAAAACATCATTATCGTAAACTTTTTTAATCGTCAAAAGTTTTCGTAGTACTGTCTTCGTCCAGTTCACAAAATTTGACAAGTCTTGTGCCATTTTTTAGTTTCTGTTGTCATACATACAACTACTATTACTTTTT
This sequence comes from Lepisma saccharinum, assembly GCA_022664845.1. Lineage (NCBI taxonomy): Eukaryota > Metazoa > Arthropoda > Insecta > Zygentoma > Lepismatidae > Lepisma > Lepisma saccharinum. The sequence goes on along the minus strand of JAGDQP010006704.1, from coordinate 4,423 downwards.
TGTTAGAACTCACAAACTATTGACTAGACACATTTAACTTGAAATATTTAGAACTCGTGCATTGGAGCGGAGCTAACCTTATATTAGTTTGGCATTATACTTTATTTTTGTGTTCCCGGTAGATAAACTCAGCTCCCGTGGTTACCGTGGTAGATAAATAAACTGAGGCGATCGGGTTTGAGTCCCGTTCATGCCGGTCATCTAAATCGTTTTCCAAACCATTTCTTAGGCCTCTTGGTGAATGGCCGTAAGTTCTTGCCGAGGGACGTCATCCCTCAGACGTGATGGCCTGAAGGCGAAGTAGTTCGTTCCTCGCCTGGTAATTAAAGGGTTCCTGGCATCGATCCCAGGTGGGGACACAAGTTGTTCGTAGTCCACTAAAACTAGTTTCCATCTTCAGGACATTACTAATATGTTCATACGGTAGAAGATAGTAGCAAGCCACCGTCAGTTCACGTAGCTTATGTACCTTCAGATCATAAACTTCTCGGAATTAAACACCTTTCATCACATTATTGCTAAATAGAGTGCAATCAGTCTCAGTATTTAATTGTCATACTGTGAATGAGATAAGGTTTCATTTTATTAACATTTACTGATAGTAAATATAGGAAAATATATTTGTATTATATGCTGTAAGTGCTGTGGAACGGCAATATCATTTGAGACCAAAATATGAAAATAAACGGAGTGTTTGAATAATTGAATAGAGGAGTGAGACTCAGACAACATGTGGGAGATAAAAAGAGAATAAAGGTGTAGATGCAAAGTTGATGAATGACAGACAGGATTGAACTACATGTTTTTTTTTCGTGTTTCTTCTGGCTGGAGTATTCGTTTATTGCATCATTTTATTTACTAAATAATTTTTATTTGTATCAGGAGCATTTAGTTAGATATTTGATAAGGAAATTCTCTATACGATGTCCTTTCAAATAGTATCGTGGCAATCTCAAATAAATAAATAATACTAAAAACTCGAAGAGTTTTGGAACAGATTTTACGAGAATAATTCTACGACTTTCGGGAAGCTCGTCATTTTCATAAGTATCTGGGTCATTCCATGTGAAATCGACCAATTTTTATGCAAATGGATGCTCGACCATTTTGATTTTTTTTTTCCATATTTGCACCATAGATAGCCCTGGTAGTAAGCAGCACAAAATAATTTTATTTTTATCAGCAGCCATTTTGAATCCAGGCTCACTTTTCTTCACTGCGGCAGGCAAAAATAGGGGTTTGCAAGGGTTTTAGAAAAAGCCACTGCTCTCTTATTAAAGATAGAAAGTTCTGGTTTTCACTAGTTGAAAGAAGATATTTTGGGCTTTTAGAAAATGTATAAAAAAAATTTTGAAATCTGGACTTAAAGGGCTCATAATTCGACCTTAATCATGATCAAAATCATAGTTTTTATGGAATATTTAAGATAACTTGTGATTTTTTGTGTAAGAATCATGTCTAGTACCGTTTTCAGAGATGTAAGATGTATTTAGCCAACTTCATAACATTTTTTTGGCCTCAAAGTTGAGAAAAATCGAAATTTCGAGAATTTTAAGGTCAAATTTCCGAAAAGAGGAACCAGATAGAAAATTATTGTTGCCAAACAATCCATCTACTAATACTGTACAAAACGTGTAAGTTTCATTTCGTGGTTTGAAGTGGTATAGAAGTTATAGGGTCTCAAAGCATGAGCAAAAGTAGTAACAGATAGGTAATCGGAAATACGCCATAAATAATCGGAATTTAAGTTTTCTATCCTTTTTTATTTTATTTCAGCAGTCGCATATCAATGCTAAATTTGCACCGATAAGCACCAAAGAGGGGAGGTCTCCTCTCCGGACGTCATTACTCTGATTATTGTAATTAGCCTTAGATGTAAAAAAAAAGAAAACAGAGGGGGAATGTGTAACTGAAAGCATATAGAACCCACCTTTCCCTTTTAGTTTATCGGTGCAAATTTAGCATTGATATGTGACTGCTTAAATAAAATAAATAAGCATAGAAAACTTTAATGTAGGTCATTTATGGCATTTTCCGATTGCCACTTTTGCTCATTCTTTGAGACCCTATAACTTCTATAGCACCTCGAACCACAAAATGAAACTTACAGGTTTTGTACAGTATTAGTAGATGGATTGTTTGGCAACAGCAATAATCTTCTGTCTGGTCCCCCCCCCCTTCTTTTTCGGAAATTTGACCTTGAAATTCCGATTTTTCCTCAACTTTGAGGCCAAAAAATTTTATGAAGGGGGCTAAATCCAAAGATGTTTCTTCTTACATCCCTTAAAACGGTACTAGGCATAGTTACACAAAAAAAATTACAACTTGTGATTTCAATCCCCCAAGTTACATTCCATAAAAACTATGATTTTGATCATGATTAAGGTCGAATTATGAGCCCTTTAACTCCAGATTTCAAACATATTTTTCGAAATTTTTATACATTTTCTAAAAGGCCAAAATATCTTCTTTCAACCAGTGAAAACCAGAATTTTCTATCTTTAATGAGAAGAGAGCAGTGACTTTTTTAAAACCCTTTCAAACTCCTATTTTTGCCTGCCGCAGTGAAGAAAAGTGAGCCTAGATTCAGAATGGCTGCTGATAAAAATAAAAATTGTTTTGTGCTTCCTACTAACAGGACTATCTATGGTGCAAATATGAAAAAAAAAAAAATCAAAATGGTCGAACAACTCGTGCGGTCGATTTCACAATGGCCCATCTGTAAAACTTCTCAAGCAGTCATGTTCTTGAGTGCAGATCTCCCTAAGTTCCTGACAAAAAAAAGTATCCAAATGCTTGTTTTATTATTATTATTTTGAATCACCGTGGCTCAGACGGTAGCGCGTCGGTTGGCCAGGACGCTGGAGACTTTTCTCGCAGTGTTCCCATGCCTGGCACTTTGGGAAAGTAAAGGCGGTCGAGCGTGAGACTGACCACCCCACCTCATTTCGTACCGTAGGTCGAGAATATGTGGAGCGCTACCTCCATATCCCCCGTATCGCACAGCGAATAGCCTGACGTTTTTTTATTATTATTATTTTCGGAGATCGTAAATACAAGAGATCAAAATAATTGCGAAGCCATGTAGCAGGTCGGGGAACGTCTTCACGTACAGCAGAATACATATGTTTCCAAAGTTACTGCGTCAGTGTACCGCATTGTTCGTATGATGTTAAGTTCTGTTTGGAAACGTTTTGAATATTAATCTACTGCCACCAGAGGGATGTAAAAGTTAAAATTTTATACTCCTCTCTACGGTGTTTGGTATTTTTCCGTTTTCATCAAATTCATCCTTGAGAAAACAAAGCACCTGTCTGTTTTCTAAGGGTGAGTACAGGGACTAGGACTTGAAGCACTAACATTTTTTGAAAGTCTAGAGAAGTTTATAGAATTTTCTGTATAATGAAAACCCGAGTCGGAGGGCCGTAACCATCAATAAGTTTCTTTTCGATCCCAGAGAAAACCTTTGGATTTAATTTCTCAGTTTCGCTAGTTGATTCATAGCCAAATTAAAACTTACGATTGATACTTGTAGATATGCAGACATCAAGTCAAAGTAAGTGCTAAATGAAAGTCACCGTACAGAATAAATGTAACGTTTTGCTTCTCATTATGGAAATAATTATTTTATATGTGACAATCTTGAGATCGAAGTTTACACTCGGTGCCAGGAATATAGATACAGTGTCAGATTATAGCTTTGTGATGCGATTGGAATGTAATGTGACATTGTAAAAAGATTTATGATTAATTAGTTAGTGTAAAACATTTTTAATCTGATTCTCATTTATAGGTTTGGATATTACGAAAAGATCTGCCGCATTGTTTGTAAATTACCTCATATATTGTAATAGTAACAAGAAAGAATTACAAAGTTTTTTTGATATACGTTGAATTCATTTTCAGCATTAACAGATTTCCTTGTAAAGAAGTTCGTTTTTTGATACATTAGAGAAATCATGTTTGAATTTAGATTTTTATGTTCAGTTATGCATGAGAAAGAAACTTCTCTCTATCTTTGCAATGCGTCAGATCTTTTTAACACTCCTACAAAGTACCAGTTTAGATTATTATAACATAGGTTTAAATTAGTAATTAGATCATAAATTGTCTGTCAGTTATGGTGTTCTCTTTTAATGCAGTATGTTATCAACCTTGTTCTCGAGTTTTTGATAGGGATGTTATTTCTAAACTAAGAGAATGGAAAGGTACATCGGTTGATGCAATGTAGGGATCTTCAAGGATTTCTTTTTTAAAAGTGACAAGTAGTCATTGCTATAAGTGACCGCTTGTGTGTAAACGCAGTTTTCTTGTTCGACCTCTTGCATTAGATCATCATAATTCATTCCTGCATGCTAGATTTCACTTGTGACTAGTAAAGAGAGAGAGTTTCATTCTGGATTCTTGTTCTTTTTTTTTTTTT